>OX453076.1:1214900-1308306 GCA_949699795.1 Spicauda simplicius | reverse complement strand
TCCCAATCTAATACTACTAAGTACCTATTATTACTAGGCACCGTAAGAAAAGTACATTCTAGTATCTTTTGATTTAGTTTCTTATACACAAATACTGCTTTGACATTATCAACAACATTTCAGTTCTCTCTGTGACCGTGGAACGTCCCCGCTAAACTATCTATACATTTCGTTCAAGTAACAGAAATTGTTGCTTTTCATCGAACTCAAGAAAATCCCAACAGAATGAACGAGCGAACTAACGCACTTCGCTTCCCAAAGCACTTTCGCCTACACTCGGCTTCCCTCGGCACCCGTCGCCCCCCACAGCTGACCGAACCGACGTGCGAGCGAGATAGATACAATGACGCCTCGCGCGACAGAAAGGGATCGCGCGCCGCGCAGCTCGCAGCGCCTCCATTTATTTCTTTCTAGTGGTCGCCTTCGTCGTAGTGACAGCGTGTTTCATTGTCGCGAGAGCTTTCGTTTTTGTATGTGAAAAATTGTATATTAAGTTTCATGCACACGTTATACCGCCACACGGGGAATGCGACAGTGTACAAAATGTTGAATGGCAAACAGTGGTGACGGTGTACGGAGCGCGTCTATCCGTTACAATGGTTGGCGAAATCACATCTGTTGTCAATACAAAATAACGTGGATTATGCAAGTAGGAGTGAAATGTGGACGAGTATTAGGTAAATGCATTGTTGTTTCGGTTAAACGAGTGTTTTGTGAGAGAAATATTTGTGTCAATAGCGAGGAATGTGCGGTGAGGTGTTGTGGAGTGAAGCGAGCGAGCCGTCGGCCTAGACTAGGCGCTAGCAACAGTGTGTCGGTGGTGGCGCGGGTACAATTAATTTGTAGCGTGTACAGCATATTGCAATACACATCTATTTAATTGGCCACATGTTAACAATAAATGGCACATACAATTATTTGAATTGTGTGTGAAGTTTTACTAAGTGATGCATTAGCTAACGAGTGATAAATTCGAACGAAAATAAGAATGGAAAATTACAGTGCGATTAGGGCGATTTAGAAGCAATAATGTAATGACTGATACACATAATGGAATCGTTTACACAATTACTTGGTATATCAAGGTCTCACTGTAATTAGCAGAGTTGGACGTTTTCAGTAATGACCAAGTTAATATGAGAGTGCTTGAAGAATTACAATTATTTACAGTGATAAACACGCGTGAGTGAATAACGGAAATAAAGTGATAGTTAATTTAAATTGAAACTAATTACCTTGTGGTCGCTAACCTTGGTACATATTGTTGAAAAACATTAAAGTTATGACTATAAAAACAATACATGCATATGTAGAATTTATAGCTATACGTTATTTTAGCAATTCTTATCAAAATTCAATGGCATTTAAATACACGATTATATACTAAACAAGTATTATAATGAAGTCAAGCATAATATCCATGACTAAGTAATTTTATTACATTATAATTTGTTTCATATTGTATGAAACTAACATGTAATTTTACATGACATCAAAAATAATATGTCTAATGTAAGATTAACCTTAAGTATATATTTCTTAATATCAGTCTTACATTACACATATTTTCAATATCCTTATCTCGCAAAATATCAGTTTTGAGTATCATATTATAGTGGTTTATTAGGTTATATTATGTTGCTAAAATTATTAATGGGTAATAAAGGATGAGAAACATTATAGTAAGATCTATAAGAGATATCTTGTTTCTCTAAAGAGCCAACACATAAATACTTCTATATCAATGTATTGTAGGTATTATGCTTCTAAAATCACTCAGTTGAGAAGTTTAATTAACAAAAGACTATATTTACTGTATCCGTATTAGCATCAGAATAAGTTCAATCTTTTAAATGATGCCTTCACTTGAATTAATTAAGCTTATTACTTAACAGATCTAATAGTCCAAGTGACACATTGCAAGCAACAACAATGAAATATATTAGCTGTAAAAATACAAGGATACAATTCATAAAATGTGTATAAAAATGTTATCAATTAAATGACAATAAATACTTGTAAAATTAAGTAATTTTTGCCTTAAAACTATTATGCTGCTACTTAATACATATTATTAGTTCAAAATTACTCTTGACTGATACTATAACTTGTAATCAGAGTTAATCCCGTGTATTTATGCTAAGATAACGTTAATTGATAAAAGTGGAAATATCTAACACACTGATAATGAACTTTCTCTTGTTCCAGTCAATAAGACTATGCGGGTTGTAAAATAATGCGGTTGCTGCACAAAATATTGACGCTGGCAATAATTTGCGCAGCCGTCGGGGCGGAGGCGTGCCCCTCCAACTGCAACTGCACCGAGGTTAGCTTGGTATGCTCCGCCGCCCCAGTGCCCGATAACAAACTCACACGAGCCATCCTAGCCAACCACGGAACCACACTACAATATATGTCTTGGACTGAATCCAATATAGACACATTAGAAATAGATCTATTCAGTGGTCTCCACAACTTAGAATACATCGACTTAAGCAGAAACGAAATCAAAAGGACTGAACACGGACTATTCGCGAGACTGAGCCGCCTAAAGCATCTGAACATATCGAGAAACCAGATCTACGACATCCCTAGATTCACCTTCGCCGATCTGGAAAACCTGGACGTTCTAGATGTATCCCACAACCAACTCAAAGTCATTCCCTATCGGGTCTTCGAGCCCATGATAAGGTTGCAATACTTGGATTTATCATATAATAAGATCGCTACATTCCTCGACTACTTTTTTAAACCTAATCAACAACTGAAAACTCTGTTCCTAAACAATAATAGCCTAGTCAAAATTACCTCGAATGCTCTAGTCAATCTGACGGAATTGGAGACACTAGATATATCTAGCAACAGTTTAGAATATTTACCCAAATCGCTATTCGATTACTTCCAGCAACTGAGAGAGCTAAATTTGAGCTACAACAACTTACTAAACATATCACAAGATGCTTTTAAAAATCTCATTAAGTTAAGGTGGCTCAACATGGGCGGAAACAAACTGAAGACGCTGCCGGCCACGCTCTTCCAGCATAACGAGTATCTGGAAACGTTCTACCTCGATCACACTGAAATAACAGTTATACATAATACTAATTTCAAAGGCTTAAGTAATTTACAAAAATTATATATAAGGAACAACTCTATTTTACATGAAATAGAACCATTTGTATTCCAAGATATTCCAACGATAACTCACCTGGACATAAGTGGAAATGCTATGACATTTTTGCCACTGTCGTTAAAAATGTTAGAGAAATTAGAAGAACTTAAAATAGGCGGGAATCCATGGGCATGTGATTGTCGAATGGAGTGGTTTGCCAGTTGGGCGGAGAAGAGGAAAGAAATTATTAAGTCTGATTTGAGTTGTGGGTTGACATATCCCAATGACATGTTAACTATTTTGAATCACACAAACTGCAAAGCCCCTCGGCTTGTGCATAAAAGCCCTCTAACTTTAAAGAGATTGCAAAGGGATGCTTTGCTAGAATGCAAATTCAACGGAAATCCCGCACCGTCAATTACTTGGGTTACACCTACGAGAGATATCTTCCATTGGAACCCAGATATACTGATACCTGATATATTCCACAATCACGGCACTGCTCACGATAAAAATTACCATCCTATCGACAACAGTATTTCAAGAGTGAAAATCCTAGACGACGGTTCCCTATTCATTGGGAATATTCACCGAGAGGACAGTGGGATATACCTATGTTATGCGTCAAATCCTTCAGCTAATGTTTCTGCCGAAGTTGTACTAAATATAGATCCGATGACAATGTATGAAATCAAAATTTATAGTTTGCTCTGTGGAGCGATATGTGCGGCCGCTTTCTTGGGACTTACTTTATTGGTACAAGCAATGCGATATATATTTTACAGGTGAGTGTTTGTTTATTAGTTCGTCTTAGGCTTTACACGTTAGCTTAAAATGAATATAAATTATTCCAATGTCATCACTATGACAAAAAGTGTTTCCAAATAATGAAGTCGGCTATTATTTATTTCCAGGTTTCGTCTCTTGGAGACCTGTTGCAGCTGTTGCACCTGCATCAGTCGAGATGCGCCACGTTCCAGGCAAATCTACAGCATGTTGGACAATATCGAACAGTACAAGAGACAACAACTGGAGAAACTACGTGAAAACTATGCCATTCAAGTTAGTATCGTTTAATTAACTGTTTTGTGATACTGCGTTGTCTCATTGTCTGTCAAGTGTTGCAATAGTGCGACGACGTCAATATTTGGAAACTATGAAACTGAAATAAATAGAAATTACGTCAATCACTTTTTTCTAATTATGTTCTCTTGTTGAGCGCTATTTTCCTGCATTATTACGTATAATAATGTTAAATTATTTTAGGTTCATCGGATTAAGGACAACTGTACACAGCAAATGGAATGGATACAAAACAGTTACTCGACACAAGCTACACATCTACGCAACATTAGAGACATTGGTACAAACCACTTGACCGCAATGAAAGATCAGTATTATGACCAGGTTTGTATTTTTCCGTTATATTCTCATATTAAATTACAGACTAATTAAATACAGACGGTTACTTTATATATTCATGGAATTCAAATGTAACGCAAAAACGTCCAATGAACATCGTACGCGTTCACGAGCTATTAATTTGATATGCCTTTTGACTTATCGCGATAGTTCTTCCATAACAATGAACTGTTTCGTTCCTCATTAGAAAAAATCCTTAAGCGAGATATAGTTTTATTTTGTTATAAGAATACACTGTAGTTAGCACCTCAAAAATATATTAAAGCGCGTTTTCAGTTTAATTTATTTTTACCACTTGTTTGTACAGGTGAAACGCGTCCGAGAATACTCCACGTCTCAGTTGAATTGGGTGCGAGAAAACTACGTATTCCAGAGAAATAAAATACGTAAATTTAGCGCTCATCAAATTCTACGGTTGCGCGAATCGTACAAGTACCAGCAGCAGACCTTGAACAAGGTGCTGGAGAACTTGCCGAGTCTATACTTCGAGAACTGTCGCAGCGGGTCGTGTGGACGAAGCGACTCGATGGCTTTCGACCCGGACGTCGAAGTGATCGACATGTATCTCAAAACGAAGATCGAGAAACTGTCCACACTCCCTAACCCGTTAGCGGACGACGAGAGCAAGATGTCTATATATTACACCCCAACGGAGAGGTCGGTCAACTCAAGACGGAACTCTCCCGTGAATATCCCCGAAGGTATTCACATAAACATGATCGAACATGGACCGCCTCCGCGGTTACTCGCCATGATCAGACCGCTGCAGCCGGCGCCACCGCCTACGATGGAATCTCCCACGCCGCCCGGGAGTCCCACCCCTACGACCTCCAAGGCCGGAATGCCCAGGCAAAAATATAGAGGGGAAGAGCCGAAACCATCTAGCGAGCCGCTTCTGAGGCGCGACCGGGAGTTTTTCCTCGAGGAGAGGATTGGGCGTCGACGTGCGCTTCCAGCGAGCGCCAGTTCTCCCGAGCTGTGCGGCGAGACGAGCGCGGGCGGGGCGGGCGGCGCGGGCGACGAGCGCGAGGAGCGGCGGCGGGAGGCGCGCGTGCTGCTGGCCGTGGAGCTGACCAAGCCGGAGTGCCAGGTGCGGCACGCGGCCGGCCAGCTGGTGTGCGGCGAGTGCGCGCGCCTGTGCGAGAACACGCCCTTGTAGTACAGGCTTTTGACGCGCGTATTCAAGATCTACGCGTTGAGCGACCGCGACCGACGGCCGCGCGACATTCGACTCTGTGATTTGGGCGCCTCGCCATCCTACGTGTGATCCCGAGCGCGGATTACCTCGCCCGAGGCTCCCCGAGACTTTAAAATTGATAGTGAGAACGGGTGTGGACGGACGCTCGTGACGGATCCCGCTTGTACTTCTAAGTAAGCTGTGATAGTCTAGATTTGAATTTACGTACGTACGGTAGCGTTGATTTTAATTTCTCCTAGTGGTAGATTAAGGAGTACGCCCAGGCGGTCCGCGCGGATCGCGTAGTGAATCGATGAGCCGGTTTAATTAAGTGTTCTGTGGGTATTGAAACTTGTAAATATGTCTGTTTGTTTCAATCATTTTTCCATTTTGATGTATTTTTAGGGTTAACTCTTAGAGCGTTATGCATTTTATATTTGTTCAACTTAAACGGTAGATAAAGTGAGGTGTAAGGAAGTTGTTACTGTCTTGTTGTAATTGTTGCGAGGTTATTGTGAATGGTGTATCGTATCTCCGGTAACACGTTGGCACAAACGAATTAGGTCGTTCCGTCTCACTCCACACCACTGTCCTGACTTCTAACACTATTGTACAATGAATAATGTTTTTGTGCATGTAAAAAAATGTAATGAAACTATTTATGTATATCTATATATTTTGTGACGCCGTCGTATCGAAATGAGTCTTGCAGTGATATGCCAAATAACAATCCAGCAATGGTTATACTGTAAACGTTTCTTAAAATAAAATATACAAATATTGTTGAAGATTTTCTAAATATTATAAACAAGAGTAAATAACAAATCATGAAGAATAAATTATTTTTCAATGTAACTGATCTCTTTTATTTACACTGAACAATAATGAACAATGTCTTGTTATCTTAACTCATTACACTTGTTGTCGCTTAGTACACAATGTGACCGTAGCGAAGGTAATGTTACTAACAATTATATACGAGATAACGTAACTCATGGCTAATACTTTGAAATATATCATGAAAAATAGGTACATTTCAATTTTCAATACTAAATTTCTCTCATAATCCGTTATTTTCTTATAAGTAGGAGTAATTACTTTCTGATATAATATCCTCACTAACACAGTTCCATATAAACACCCGCATAAATGAAACACACAATTTTATCAACACTTTATTAACCCGAGACATCCACAACAATCACATAGACGGAGTTTCATATTACCATTTCATATTACAATACCGTTTTCTACTTATGTACGAGGGATTTAAATATAATGAAGTACCTAACATTGGAAATTATTTAAAATATTTAAAATCGGAATTATAGATGTTAAAAATTAATAAATTTTAAATAAAAATATTGTTGGAATAAAATATGCGTATCCTTATTGATATCTCGACGAATAAAATTTATCTTTCTAAAGATTCTGTATTATGTATGTATATTAATTTCACTTATAGATTTTACTAGCGTATTTTACTATACTTTCGAAAATACTTTATTTATAAAGCATTAGAATGTACAACGATTTGAAATAAAATATACAATGTTTATTACATAACAGATATCGAAATAATATTATTTAAATTGACTTGAAAAAATGCATAATTAAATGATATTTATCTACATATATTTGATACAAATTATACATATAAATATATATATTATAAATTTAAAAACAGTTTAGACCTAAATAGAATATATTTGTTTCGGAAATATTTAGAATCACTATCGCATCAGCTACTCATATTTTCATTCTATTTGATATAATTTTTGAACAGCTATTCTGTTTTGACTTTTTCATTAAATAAAATTAAATAACATAATAATTGTACCATTCACAAAACTATCAAAATAATCACTACATAGTATAAAACAAAGTCGCTTCCCGCTGTCTGTCCCTATGTATGCTTAGATCTTTAAAACTATGCTACGGATTTTAATGCATTTTTTTGATAAAGTGATTCAAGAAGAAGGTATAATACATGTTTTATATAGTGGAGAAACACTGATAATTTTTGATTTTTGACTTTTTAGCCGAACGAAGTTCGCCAGGTCAACTAGTTCAATATAAAATGTAACAAGCAAATCCTAATCGTAATTTAGTAAATCCGATGCTCATATTTTTGAGCATCGGATTTACTAAATTTAGAAAGGTACGAAAGTGCGTGGATGATAGTGAGGTAATAGGGTTTCTACTAAGTTCTAGTTCTACACTTAGATCAAACAAACTGAGAGAACATTATCGCATGATAAGGATATGATTATGAAGTTATCAATAACAGTTGATGGAGACACGAGTAATAAATATGTACTAAATGTCATTTCATAATTTTAGAAATTAGAATTTTTAAAACATATTTAATACTTTCTTGATCATTAAATACTAATTTAAAAAAACCTAGTAAGTAGAAATATTGAAGCTATTACGAAGTTATTTAACTACATTAATTACCATCATTAGAATCACTGTTTCTAATCCATTAAGGTTTTGTCCCATTACTCATCAAAATCCATAAATCCTAACTATCAATTTATTAATTTGAAAATAATTACAACTATCGAATTCCACGCCTCTGATATTAAAATAATTTTATTTTTTGTATATATAAATCAGTGCGGTATAAATAAAATCGATTAATACAAAACCTATAAGAAAACCTACTTTAATTATTTCTATTATGGAAGAAAGTTTTTTGACTGCTTTCCATCAGGTGGCCCGTCAGCCTTATAGTTAGGTCTTACTATAAAAAATAAAATAAAAAAACCTTAATTAATTAAGGTTTTTTTTATTTTAGAGTTAGAGTGTTAGAATGAAACTAAATAACATTGCATTTTAGTGCGCTCAGGTGACACGGGAATACGGAAAGCAATCAATAAAAATTGTTTCTATTTAGCCTGGATGGCTAAATTGGCAAGTTGACCTCGTTATTATGAAAATATCCGAACTATTTTAGCTAACTTAAACATACTAAATATAGAGAACTTTGTGGTTCCACTGTGACCACATAATATTTTAATATAAATTTATTATAGTTTAAAATATGCTCTAAACTGTTAATATTACAAGAATGTCAATTTAGTTCTCAAAAGCAACACTGCGTCGGTCCTGTCCAATATAAAATGTGTAAGAATATTTTTAGGTGTTATAGACAACTTAGTACCTATATTAACAAAAATAAATAACACTAGTTTACATCACATTCGAATCCATGTCTTATTAGCATGAAGTCCAAATATACAGTTTTAAAAGTTTTGTCTACGTCCGTGCTCATCTTGGAAACTACTAAAAATAGACGGCTACAGAGAATGACACTGTCCATTTTAAATGTGTAGTCTAAATCTCCTTTTCCTTTTCACTCATACTCAATTTATCTTTGTCTTCTGACGAAATATTAAGCGACTAGGCTATTCACGCAGCTTTGTCCGCTCAGTCACGTTTACCACGTTAATGAATATGTTATGTGTTAATTTAGATCATAAATTGTGTGTGCCAAAATTCAGCAAAGTCAAACCGCTAGATTTTGCGTGAAAGATTGATAAACATACATACATCCTCACAAACTTTCACATGTATAATATTTAATAATATATGCTATGGATGCAAACGATAATATCATTGTACTGCATATATATTTCTGCCGATCTACAAATTTTCATAGAGGAAAGTAATTGAACACATTTATTGCCCACAGTATCGTAAGATGATACCTTCTACTGCACTTGTGCTAATTACACGCGTGGCTTGACCGTATCGTAAAAATGAATCCTACCGCTCATACATTGTGTACGTATTTCATTACTCGCGCGTAATGAGCGCTAATATCATAAGGTTAACTTATAGTACGTAAAATAATACGATTGGTATATGGTAATATTTCAACATACTGCAAGAATGAAAACGTCTGCTTCCAATGTAAACCTCGATATAGCAATAGGAACTAATATGGGACGAACGCTACTGTCAATGACAAGTTTATTGTATTTTCTGAAAAAAAAAAACTGTGATAAAGTTTTTACCCATACATTGCTATATACGTCTTTGGTGGGTGAAAACATAATCAATGACTGTTTTGAGGAAATGTAATAAACTCATGGTACAGAAGTAAAGCTATTGTCCGATATGTAAATGTAGTTTTATATGCTTTATGAATATCGCGTTACAATTATTGAACATACTTGAAAATATAATGTTTCAAGTTAATTAAATTGAAGATAAGTAAATCTATTTTAAACGTGTTTATCCTAATCTTTGAACTTAGGCCAAAAAAACCTTTATTCTTATAATAAATAATGTTAACCCAATGTGTATATGAGGTGCTTAGCGACTAAAAACTTATTTAATAATATTGCAACAAGCTATTTTAATAAACGTTCATTTTATTCCTCGCATAAATACTTCTCGCCTAAATATTTTCATATGAATGTTATATGATGTCTTATATGAATGTTCAAAATATAAATTGTTTAAAAAATACTATCCTTTTAACAAACAAAAAATGTAAAATAAACGATAATTGCTGCAAAATTTTATTAAATATATTACCTACATCATAATCGCTACCATGAAATATATTTGAACCGAAATAAATATAACTGTAAATAATATATTACTTTATATATAATACTTAGTTATAAATAACAATCAATTCAGTCCCTCTTGGACTCCTCTAAAAATTTAATGCCTGCATGTTGTATGACACAAACATAGCAATATTGCCGCCAGTGTTTTGGGAACCATGACTCACACCACCATTTTGGATGGTTTATTTTATTTATAATAATTAGTTTCTATTTGTTTCCTTTTTTAAATTTATTTTTGTTTTAATAATTGTTCTGTATTAATCTTTATCGAAATAAATTATTGATTATTTATTTGCTGGTCTAGACAAACGGCAAAATAAATAGCATCGCGAAATAAAACGGTCGGCAAGTAAAGAAAAATAATAATGTGAGCACAATTTATGAACATCTAGTATATTTAAAAACATTAAAATGTACAGATGATAAGTCTATAGCATACATCTAAATGGATCATATGAAGTCAATAGTCATAGAAACAAATATTATGAATGAGGTTGTTCACAACAAAACAATACTACTTTAGAAAAATACCCGAAGTGAATATGTGTGGATTGTTTCAATAAAAAATAAATATTCGATAAAGTAACACATTAACCTAATGGGTCATTTGCTACTCATTAGTGTAATTGTGGCAAAACTTTTTCAAGAAAATTGATTGAAATTTTCACAACTTAAAATGTGCACTTTACATAGTTAAATCATCCAATGACACCTCGGAGACTAAAAGAGTATATTTTTTTAATACTTTCATAATGAAAATAAATGTCTTTATTTTGTATAGGCCTACGGGGGCACTTACAAATTGTAAGTTACAATTTTTTTCTTACACTACCACCAGATCAGAACACAACCTCAACTGAGAAGATCCGGCTAGAAACTCAGTGGGTTTGTCTATTTTCTTATTTTATATCTTATTTTTTTTAATGTATTCACACAATCATGTTTTTACACGTTAATAAAAGTTAGCTCCAGTATCAAGCCTTGCCATAATTGTTAAATCCACGAGAGAACCATTTATTTGTTACATTGTGATTCTCACAAACGAATGCGCTGTAAACCTGATGTGTCCAATATAATTTTAATCTTACTGTTAATAAATAAAGTTAGGAGAATCAAAAGTACTGAATTGCGCTATATCGGTTTCCAAGTTTATCTTAATACATTACATTAAAACTGGCCGATCGACCACCCAATTGTATATGGTAACAAGCGCCCATAAATAATTGCAACACCAAATGCTAATGGGCAGTTGAAGATCACTTCTTACCTTTACGTCCTTACATGACAAGGCTCATGTCCTTAACACATTCTTAAAAAAACAACTATAAAAATTGCAACCCCTAGTGATTTATGATAAACAACATCCATAAACAATTTCAAGATTAAACGCCGGAGCGTCATTTTAAAGACCACCTTGCACTTCTTTATTCCTATATAATTTAAGGATTAAAAATTAAGTGGAAAACCATTCCAAACATAACATATTTATATTCCAATCTGGCTAATTAATAGTCAGCAATATTTAGGTTCGAGTTTAACATATTCGTGCGAGTTATATGTATGTCTATTGACACATATTCATGTATCAAAGTTCACTCCGATCCAGTCCGTGTGTCAACGTAGATCCTAAGACACCCACTTGCCACTAGGCAACATTTTCCGCGCGACATGATGCGCAACATGTTGTTCAACATGTTGAAAGTAAGCGCGTAACTTCTGTTCAATTCTATGTCAATCGACAACAACATGCCGCCTAGCGTTGATTTCAGCGGCCGCGGTTATAATTTTATTGCAAGAAAAGCAAAAAAACGGTGGTTTAAAAATATTTATATATATTTATTTGCAACATTGGCCAACATGTTGAGCGTCACGTGTTGCGCGGCAAATGTCTAGTGGAAACGCGGCATTATTCCATTGCACAAACAAATTCTCCTTCGTCACCCAAAAGCCAAACAAGCACTAACCTTAGCTCCCGTGCGGTTCCACACGACCACCTTGTGGCCGGAGTTGAGCAGGTTCTTCACGATGCCGGAGCCCATGATGCCGAGGCCGAGGAAGCCGAACTTCATCTCGCTGGCCTTGATGTTCTTCTCCAGGAGCGTCTCAGATACGTTCTCCAGGTCCAGAGGGGGAGTGTCCTGTAAGAGGCAGACAAATAGTAATTTGTTCGTGTAAGTTAAAACAGTGTAATGTAAGGTTTTGTATTATTTTCAAATGGAACTATCGCATTCGTCCTGCAAGGGGGGGGGGGGAATGATAAGTTGTTTATAGTACTTAAGATAATATATGAAATGGTTTGAATTTTATAATTTAGTAGAAATTATCTATTTTTTATTGTTATACTTAGTAGAAGTTAGACAAATGTTTGATTTTACATTTGGGTCATGTAGGAAGTCTGACAGAAAACATAGTTTCATATAGTTTGTCATGCAATAAACTTGAATGTAAGAGCTGAAATACAATCTAATATTGAATTTACAAATAAATAATATGTACTATTGTATTGTATAATTATGTATTATTATTGCTTTAATATGTATAGCCAAAACTGACATTGAGCAAAGTTTATATTTGGACAAAATTGTGTCTAACTACCATCAGTTGCATACTCACCGGTCTCAATATATTCGAGGGACGCTGCAGCAGGCTGGACTTCTTGGAGAAGGAGTGGTTCAGCATGGAGGGCTTGTCGTTGGCCATGTCGCTGTCGGTGTACGAGCGAGACAGGTGACTCTTCATCCTCTTCCGCGGAGTCGCCTTCAGCCCCGCGGAGGACGACCGTTTTATAGGCTTCACCTTTGAAATGCCCAAACGAATCTATAAATATTGAGAAGGGTGAATGATAGTGATACTGCGATGATACTACACGGTTCATTTGTCGTTAATCCATTGTGATTTGTGTTGAAATAATTGTTTGAATTTATAATTTATATTTTATTATTATACTAAGTTTTTCCGGCGGTTTCGTCCGCTTTGCATACTGTCTACCATGGTAACCAATTCCTGTGTTAATTCTGGTCATGAACTATGTGTATGCTATATTTCAGCGAAATCTGACCGGTAGTTTAGCGTGAAACAGTAACTACATTCTTACAAGATCTCCTTACATTATCACCAGATCGAAACACTATCCATTTAAGGTGGTAGAACCAGTGTATTTCGACCGGGGAAGTACCACCGCCACACCTATTTCCAGCGTGAAGCATTTCTTGCGTTTCGCTAGAAAGGTGTGGTTGCCAGCACACTTTCACATGAGGCGACCATCCTAGTCCTCGGGAGTAGCAACGCATCAGTGATTGACTTCAGATGGAACCCCTGTTCTGTATGAAGTTGATTACAGATGTCCATGAGCGGCAGTGACCACTTACTATCAGGTGGACTGCAAACTCGTTTGCTACTTCAGTCCGATAAAAAAAAACTGGTCCACCCTAATGTGCCCTACTTGCACAGGTATTAATTGCACAATTCGTGACTATATATTCCAAATTGAACTTCCAGCAAATTTTATTGCAAAAAAAAATTGCGTATAAATAATTTCAAAGACGACTACGAAGTCAAGTCAACGATATCAGATTATTTCGTCGGGACAGAGAATTATCTGTTTTGGACGCTATAAAAAAAATATATCATAGATGTGAAGAACTTTTCTCGAACCTTTGAACCCCTCTCTTTCACACACCCATCAAAAATAGTAGGATTCCTTATATCTTCTTCTTGAAATAAAGTTATAGCTAAACCACGCACATTGATTAGCACAAACAAACGTACCGCTGCAAAATTGGCTGCTATTTTGCATATGCCTATATGAAAGCATATAAAACCAGGTGGGACAAAGATTTCTACACTAACTAATCAAGCAAGTCTCGTTTAAAATTACTATAATTAGATTTATGAGTTCTGATGAATACGCATTATGTTCACTCAGATAGCAATAACTCATTGTATACCAATGAAATGTAATAAGCTACTCAGTTGTTGTCGAGGTATTATTGTCCCACAGTTGGGCGTCACAACTAACACAGACTAACGGGTCTACTCTTATAGACCTTCTACACTATGGGCCATGATGGGCGATTATACGCGAGCACGATAGTGTGGACGGGCCAATCGCCTGTAGTCGCCCATCATTGTACTTAATGTCGTCGTGATCGCCCCGATCAGTGACTTGTCGGTTTTTCGGACACGAATCAAAGAGAATTGGTTGAAGTTGTATGGACGTGCCCACACTATCGCCAATCATTGAACGGAGTACAGCGAGCCAGTGCGGACTTCGTGTCGTTTTATTGTTTTTAAGTAAAATTTCGAATGCGAAATAATGGCTACTGGTTAGTTAATCTTCTCATCATCAATTTTTTTTTCGCAATTTTTCGTTCAAGTACATTGATAAAATGATTGTATATAAAAATTAAATTAATGATACCTGCAACTAAAACCTCCACGTCCTTCTCGGACGCTTGCCGCTTATTAAATGATCATGGACAATAGTTTGGATGCTTGTACGATGATCTTGACGATTACGTTGTCGATCACAGACGATCAACGAGTGCCGATCATGGCCCATAGTGTAGAGGGGCCATTAGAGAATAAGACGTTAAGGCCATAGTCCACTGCGCTAGACAAGTGCGTATTGGTAAGCTTCACACACCTTTTACAATTTTCACATCTCCTTAGATGTAGGTTTCTTCAGGATCATTAATTTCTAATATACATCATCATCGCAAAATCTGACGTTGAATGCCCGAAAATTGAACCTTTAACCACCGATTCAAAAAAATATTCTACCTTAAGACTTAATTTAAACAGCCGTTCGTGATCATCATTATTAGATTAGTCTATAGTTAAGTAGGCAGATTTGTGCGTTTCAAGTTCAAGTTCAGTTCAAGTTTCGTTTTGCCAGATATATTGTTTTTTATCAAGACGGGATTTAGAAACTGGTTGAAAAAAAAGCGGAATTTCATACTCAAAAGCAGAACAGCACAGGCTGCGTAAGACGAGGGCGGTGTGGGCCTACGCCCACGGTCTCGCGCCTCAGAAACAGAGACAAAAAATTTTGGTGGTGTAGAGGGGCAAGAGGATCTACATATGGCAACCTTTTTTTGTTCGAAAACTGCCGTTCGACTTAAAGCTTGTATAGACTTAGCGATTTTTTTTTGCAAAAGTCCAGTCCTTCCTGAAAAGCAGGACTGACATTGTCCCTTACGACATTTAACTAATCAAAAATCTATCAAACAATCAACTTCTGGCAACACTGATTTCAAAACCTCCGCCTCTAACGGCGTAGTTTAAATCTTTATCTTGCATATAGTTAATCTAACTACTTCTATCGATCCACATAGTAATTTGTAAAGATAAAATTGACCCAAGTAGAAATGAAATGCCATAGTGAAATAATTGATGAATTTGGAACGAGTTAATCAATCCATTTTAGATTTTTTATTTTCATTGGACACGCCGTATTTTTAGGGTGTTGTCTATTATTCGTTATAAAGTTTTACTGCATGTTTCTTACTTATTTTTATATTTGATTTCACCTATTTACATATTTGAATTATTAAAAAAAAAACAAAGTAGCTTTTAAACGAGCTCATTGAGAAATTCATCATACAACAATAAATATATTTTAAAATGATTAGACATTTTTCACTTAGTAATATATCCATGTATTACTGTATTTTAAATCTTGGTGTCTTCGTTTCGAACCCCTAGACTTCCATGACATTTTAGCTTACCTTGCAAACATCTGAATTTATAATAAAAAGTCATTTAATAATGATATTCACATACCTGGTTTGACATTAAATATTTTGATCAGCTGTTACTTCAGAAGAGGATGTATTGCATTGTGAACAATAATTTTGGTTAAATAGATTCTAATAGTTCATTAGTTAAAATTTAATAATTATGTTTCTGAATAAATAATTCTTCATTAATTGAATTTAATAAATAATCGTATCATTCTTCGAAAAGCACGACAACCAATCGTTGAACTTTGTTCAGAAAAATTATACAGTATTAAACATATTGTTGTAAAAATATCTACGCATTTCTGTCGACTAATCCGGATTTTCACAAATCCGCTAAAACAACAAGTTTGAGTATGGTGCTGGCCTAAATTACCAGGGAGTCTATAAATCCGTAAACTAAATCATACGATACATTTAAATAGAAGTATAATAAACATTGATTTATAGCTTTTTATTGTTTTCATTAAATGGTGGTAATGGCTTTTTTAGTCCCTGTAGTTCCGAGATTAGAATAGTGCTACGGAAGAGACTAAAAGAAGCTTCCGGGGCTGCCGGCGGCTAGAGTGGGAGCTCGAACCGTTCGGTTAGGCGACCCCGGGAAAGACGGCAGTATGTGTGATTGCATACCGTCGTAAAGACTAGACGGAGCGGTAGGCCCAGCCGCCCATTTTGGAGGAGCCCGATGGGGCAACACGCTCAGAGATTTCCGGAGTCCTCTTTGTAGCACCGAGGACACCGGTCTTTGTGGCACCGGCCCAGGGGGGTTTTTACCTCAGTAAAAATCCCACGTAACCCTGCGTCGCTCCTACTACGTCGGGTACCTCTTGAAGGTGTCCCCCTCGACAACAAAAAAAAAATGCCTTTTATGCTTCGACTCCAGATGCACAACCACCACATATATTTCTACCCAATAAAAACAGTATTAAGCATTACTGTATTTTTGTAGAAAACATATTTATCCAACACAATCCAACTCAGTCTTTAGGAGCAATACTCTTATCTTATTTTGTATGATAGATTCGGAGAAGTAGCAAGCGAAAATGCAACCCTGATGGAATGTAACCACTACCGCCTATTGACATCAGCTGTTAATAAGTTCTATATATAGCACGGTTCCTACCTCATGCTGGTCACAATGCTTTGTAGAGTACTAAGAGTACCTCTTTTCAAACGCAATCCAGAAATTTCTATCAAAACGCAAGAACTACCCCACGCTAGAAATAGGTGTGGCGGTAATACATCCCCCTTTGAATCATATTCTACTTTTTAACCGACTTCCAAAAAGGAGGAGGTTCTCAACTCATCCGTTTTTTTTGTTACAAACAACTAACCATCAGCCCTTCGAGGTCCATTGCTGGATAAGGACCTCGTCAAAATGGCTAACACCACATAAACCGGTCCTGTAATTTGAAACTGAATCCAACGGTTTCCCGATGTCTTCTTCAGATCATCAGTCCACCTAGTGGCGTGTTCCTTTTGCTTAAACGTGATCGCCACTCAAGGACTTTTCATATGGGTTATCGGTCCTTCGAGCGATGTGATTAATAACTAACAAACTATTAATAACTGTGTATAATGGCTCATGACTTAAAACTTTAACTATCATGATATCCTTTTCGTATATATTACTTTTTTATCCTCGACACGCTAGTTTTATAAAAAACATTGTAGGTAGAAAAGTGGCGCATCTCCTTGTGGCCTAAGACACGTACTGCCAGTACATCTATCTAACAGTAGAAGTGTCTCTTGCCAGTGACGTAGCTAGGCGCGGGCGCAGTGGGCCATCGCCCACAGTCTCGCTCTTAAAGGGGCTTTGCGAGGCCTCCTTGGCAGAGGAGGCGGAGTCATTATTAAAAGCATCATCCAATGGAATTATGCCAAGGGACCTCGGTGAAAGGAATTTACCTCCATCTACTTGATCCGCGCTACGCCACTGCTCTTCGCTTAACGGCAATAGAACTCCACTTTTTATGGTACTATGGAACACTCCAACTTATCTGATAGTCATGATGGACACAATAAGGTCTTCCGGTAAGAGTATATGAGAGTTATTCAAGTTCTTCATTCCAATGGAAAGAAGAGTGTTGAGTGACACCCCACCCCCCCCCCCCCCATCTTTGCTTCGATAATTTTGTCTGGATGATAATAGAGACATCAGCAGTATTTATTACTTCTGATTATAGACAAGCATAAGGAAAAGGGGCTAGTTTTTCATTTTATTTATTTTTTAGAAGCAAACGAGTATGCAGTCCACCTGATGGTAAGTGATCACTGCCGCTCATAGACATCTGTAACAAACTTCATACAGAACATGGGTTCCATCTGAAGTCAATCACAGATGCGTCGCTACTCCCGAGGACTATGATGGTCGCCTCATGTGAAAGTGTGCCGGCAAGCACTCCCTTCCATCGTAACGCAAGAAATGCTTCATGGTAGAAATAAATGCTTCCGCTTTTATTTCGCTGATAAGAGAAAAAGGGCGTAAGTAATTTAAGTTACTCACATTTTTTAACATACACTTGAATGATACCATGAAAATTGTACTGCCCATTTGCTCATACAAATTATCACATACAAATGTTACAATTCAGTTACTCAAATCAGTTACCTTAGGAGTGGAGCTCTTCTTCTTAATTTCAGTGTGTGCGGGCGCAGCGCCATCTTCTGTTTTCTCCTCCTTCTCTTCTGTGCTGTCTTCGTCCATCACGTCCTTCAGTTTGTCGAACTCCTCTTCTGGATTGCGGGCGTGATCGTCCAGGTCTCCGAATTTCTAGAATAACATTGTACTTTTAATAGACAGTCTAGTATAACCTAGAGTCATAGATGTAGAAGACTTTAGGGGGTCCCGTTTTCCAGTCCACTTAAGAGGGACTCCTTAGCAGAGGCAACATTTTTTTTTATCTAATTGAAGTAACAAACGAACATGCAGTCCACTTGATGGTAAGTGGTCACTGACGCCCATGGACATCTCCTAACAAGTTTATTCAGAACACGGGTTCTATCTGAAGTCAATCACAGGTGCGTTGCTACTACCGAGGACAGGCAACCACACCCTTCCAACGAAACGCAAGAACAGTTTTACGCTAGAAACAGGTGTGGCGGTGGTACTTCCGCAACAACACTGATTCTACCAAATTCAACATAAGAAAAATCTTCACAAAATAATACCTTTATTATTTTTGTGTAACCATCACGAGTGAGTTTCGTATTTAAATTGTACATATTTTTTGCAGCCAGTGTCACAGTATATAGATGGCGCTTTGCCTCACGAAATGCGTCGACACTAGACGACAGTTCTTTCCTAATTATATAATTCTTGTTTAAATTATCTTATAGTGTTATAGCATACAATATGTTACTATTTATGACTAAATAATGAAAATAATATTTACTCACAATTTTTTACACAAACGCTCTTTTTAATTATTAGTGTAAACATTATGCAAAATGACTGGATATCAAATCGCTTTTAAAAATATATATTTATTTTAAGCATTCTATTATTTTATCTGAGAAACACACTATAAAGACCCTCTAGAAATTATAGCTCAGAAATAAATTGGATAATTACAACTGTGGCACTCACCTCAGGATTCTCTATGTACTCTTCAATCTGATTGACGGCTTCCTTGAAGGCTGCGGTCTTGCAGGACTTGATCAGTTGTTCCTTGTGCTCCTGGTATGGTTTGATGTTGTGTTCTTCGATCCAAGCACTGATGGAGAGAAGATTATTAAGGTAAACTTATTTTTTATTATAAAAAATGGAATTAGGAAACCAGCATGCAGCTTATCTGATGACAATTATTGCCTATAGACATTTGTAATCAAACCCAGATAAGGTTACTATGTGAGGTCAATCAGAGATGCGTAGTTACTCCTGGAAACGAACTTAGACCACCTTCTTTTGAGGTGAAAAACGCCTTATATTTCGATGGAGCCGACTGCACGCACCAAAAAACATGATTCATGCGGCGTTACCTCGCTCTGAGGCGTTCCATTTAAGGCTTGAAGTGCAAGCGAGAGCGCGGAACGGGCGACAAAGAGGACCAATCGGCCTCCGCGTTCGGCAGCGTTCGACATCTGTCTCTCTCCTTCTTGAGTGAGCGATGCTTCCGAGTGGACAGCTGCTACACAATAATACATTTACATGTTTTCGTCATGTCATTTCGACATAATTGAATTTATGCGTACAAATAAAGGTAACTTGATCAATTCCATTGTGATTTCCATTTACCTTCTTCTCTATATCCATACAAAAAATCTATTAAACAAATAAAATTTAAATTTTCTTTTGATACATGCAACGATTCCATCAGTATGTTCTTATGACGTTGTCACGTTCAACTATCGTCAGTAAACAGATTTAGAGACAACCTTTTTTATCGGATTAAAAGAGCGATCGCAGCTTGCAGTCCACCAGATGGTAAGTGGTCAATGGACACCAAGACAGGACTATGACGGTCGTCTCATATAAAATGTGCCGGCAACCACGCATGAAGCATTTCTAATAGATGTAGCGGTAGTATCTCCCTGGTCGAAATATACTAGTTCTACCACCTGGCGTTGTATAACTCTCTCTATTTAATGTGCCCTTCAATGTGCCTTCTGAGCGGTGACAGCTTAATGGTTGAAACTTGCCCTCTCAATCGGGAGGTCCGAGGTTCAAACCCAGGCACGCACCACTGATTTATGCGTTTTTACGTATTAGTAATTAATTATCACTACTTTACGGTGAAAGAAAACATCGTGAGGAAAACTACATACCCGAGAGGTCTTGAAAAAAAAGAAGTTAGGAAGAACGGAGGTGTGTGAAGTCCACCAATTCGCACTTGGCCAGCGCAGTGGGGTATGGCCTAAAACTTTCTTATTCCAAGAGAAGACCTGTGCCCAGCAGTGGGACAATAATGGGTTGACGATATATGTGCCCTTAATGCCTCATCTTAATAGTTGTCAAACATTTGTGCTTCTATTGCAACAATTTCAGCACCAAAGCAAACATTAAACAAAAATTATAAACACCCAAGGTTTGTAAGAGGTTTAGTACTACAGGGGCTACAAATATATGATAGATTGAGATGTATCATATATTCTCTACTCAAATTTATTACCTGAATTTCTTAGATTTGTAAATAGTCAACTAAGTGATTTTATTGCATCTGATCTGGCTTCTATGTTTCAAAGGGAAAAATAAAAAGTCAAGCCCTGTTGGTTAGTTAATTTGTTAGCGTCTTATGATTTTATATAATTTATTGTATGCCCACCAATTCGCACCACCAATTCGCACTTGGCCAGCGCGGTGGACTATGGCCTAAGCTCTCTCATTCCGAGAGAAGACCCGTGCCCAGCAGTGGGACAGTAATGGGTTGACGACGATTGTATGCCCACCTGTGGCAGGAATATGTAGGACTTCAAAATCTTTGTCATAGCTTTTATTGTACCCATGTTCCACAAATAATAAATGATTTGATTTGATTTGAATTTTTGTAGTTTTTAACCTTTTCAGATCTCTAATCAGCAGTACCCATACTCAGCAGAAGGCCATATGAAAGGAACACAATCACTATCAACTAAATTCTTTCTAGGGTTCCCTTTTTTATTTCCACGGTGTTCCTCTATACGCCCTGTGCCGGGACTGCGGGTACGCTAGTAACATTCTACCGCGGTCCCGACGACGTCTGCCCACGACAAAGGGTTTCTAGGGTTCCCTGCCCTAAGGGAACCCTGCCCTAAAACAGTACCCTATATAATCCATCTGTATAAAGTAAAATAAAACACAGTATTCACCTGATGTCAAGTACCTAATATACAAAAAAATACAATCAACACTCAATCAAACAAACATTCTATGTGAGACAATAGGACCATTACTAAACTTAACTTAACTAGGGATGTGGATTATTAGAAATAGGTTAAAAAAAGCTGTTTTATATGAAAGGATGATATGATACTAAACATTTGGTGGTGATGACTGGTCATAATCAGAAAGGCCACCACACCAGAATGTGAACTTTGTAGCACAAAAACCTTGTTATTTTCACGGATAATGGTTCTGTGAGCCTATTCTGTTTTTATAGTACTCAGCAGTAATCCACAATTAACTTCAGATAGAACCTCTGTTCTGTACGAAGTTCTCCCTGCGTGGCAGCGACCACTTACTATTAGGTAAACTTTTTTTTAACACACGCTTTCTACACTCATAGCCCCACACTAGGATTTTCTCCTGTATTGTGGGTACCATGGACAAACAAAACGAATACACAAACACTCAGACCCAGAACATGAATCTGGGCGGGAATGGAGGATGGGACCCCTTGCGCATCAGACAGGTGTGATAACTCCACCATGCAGGTCGTCAAGCAATTCATCTACTTCTACCTCTACCAGGTGGTAGAACAAATGTAGTTCGATGGGAGAAGTAGCACCACCACAATTATTCCTAGAGCGAAGCAGTTCTTACATATTGATGTAAGGATGTAGTTGCTGGCACACTTTTATGTGAGACAACCATCTTAGTCCTCAGTAGCAGAACATCTGTAATTGTCTTCATATAGAAGGGTAGGACCCCGTGTTCTATATGAAGCTGCTTTCAGATGTCTATGGGTGGCAGTCTGCATGCTCATATGATACTACTTACTTGCTTTCTCTCACAAAAGTCTCCCAAATGGAAAACAACCATAACATTACTGATTTGTGTTTGATCCATTTATATACTTACTAATTGTTTGTCCCAAAGAAGTAAATACATTGCACATTCATAGCTTTCTTGGGAGGTTTGAGCTCCGGAGTGGGTATTGCTACCTGAAAGATGAGAAATAGAGAAATATGAAGTTTTAGAGTGTCCTAAGAAATTGTTATCATCATATTTATTAATGCCATTCTATTCCATCTAAATGTAATTGTATATTTTCTAGATTAAGTAGCAGTTTATTGGAGTAACATACTAATTGATAAAATGAAAGTAATAAATAAAATTCAAAAACATTTATATGACATGAAATGGTACATAACAATAAAGCTTCAGTACAGACTTCTTTTTGAGCAAATGTATAAAGGTACTAATTTCTGCCACTGTATTTTTTTTGTTTGCCCCTATATGGTCAATGTAATAATTTTTTTAGAACAAACCTGTCAATTATACTTAATTATGTATGACAATCGTTATCAAATATTACATGTAAGTATGTACTTTGCATCCTCATAAATCAGAAAAAAAATACTGCTAAAACAAACCCATGCGCGGCATTTGGCTGTACGTGACGGAAAAAAATATCCCACTTTGCATCCCTCTCCCACCACCCACTTAAGGGAAAAGTGCGAAAGGGAGGTCTTATTTCTCAGTTGTTTACAAATAAGGGTTGATCTTTATTAGCAGTATACAACCAGTTTTTAAATGTATTGTTTTTCTTTTCAAACGTTGCACGCTAGACTTTCATTCGAATGAACACATAGCGTCCTCTAACCACACACCCAAAATTTCCCGCTATAAACCGCTTGTTCATTAAATGTCAATTACTATAAACAAACATTTGACTATACATACAATTTAGATAATTCTTGTTGTTTTAAACAGTAAGAGACACTTTTAATACTTTAAAATAGCGTAAAAAGTAACTCACCCGGCCGGGCCATGGGCTGAAACCCTTCATTTTAGCCCTGAAACAAATAAACATACCACATTAAAAACCCGCCCAATAGTTTTATACACAAAACAGTCCATTTAAAGTCATTTTTTACTACATACCAAACTAAATCACCAAGTTTTAATTCGATCGACATGATACACGACCACTCAGTTCAGATTTCCACGACGAATTAAACCAGAGAGCATTGAGAAATATAAACTTTTCCGCGTCTTATTTGTGTCTATTGCTAAAGGGATTTCATCCAATCGGTAAATATAAAAAACCGACAATCAGGTATTAGTAAAAATAAAAAGGAAACAAGATATTTTGAAATTCAATGAAGTAGTAAAATTAATTGCAACGCAATATATATGAAAAGACATCGTAACACAAAAACCTTTCAATATCTAATAAATAATTTGATAGTAAATACCGGGTAATTTAAACAGCAATATTTTTCAAGTTATAAAGTCATTAAGTAATATTGAATGGGTAAATAACATAATTTTTGAAGCTGAAAGCAGCAAATTTCATAGCCGTTATGATATTATTATGTTTATCGCCAGGGACAAATATCTCTGGAATTTGTATAGTCTGTAGACCAGATGATCAAAGTTGGCCGAATTATGAGAATCTAAGGCAGAAAACCCTATAAAATTGTCTTTTAAATGAGGAACTTGTCAAAAATGAAAATTGCCGATTCGTAATTCTCTTGAAATATTGTCAATTATATGGTTTTGGCTAACTCTAACGCGCCAAAAGTGAACTTTTGGTTATGAATACGCGAAAGAAATATCTGGTGTTCCTTAAAGATGGCTAAGAGGCTAAATTCCCCTCAACAGTTCGGTGATAGAAAAAAGCCGAGACTAGATATAAGCGTATCCGATCACAACTTTCCTTTGAGTCAAAATGCAGATTCTAATGGTGAATTGTTTCCATTTTTATAAAAGTTTCTCAAGCATATAGATTTATATTAACCGTCGAGAAAGCTTCCATCTCCTTTTCCGATATTAATTATAATATCGCACTTATGTGAAGATTATTTGTACGCTGTTACGAAGTTTTGTATCGCATGTTACGATGTTTTTTAAATTGCAGCAGCGGACCAGAACGACAATTGGGGCGACGACATTGACGATGAGATTCTCTTACAAGCGAGCCAGGCCTGCGAACAAGAGTGTAATGCCAGCGTATTGCCGGATTATAGCCAGTTCAGGCCACCTGTTGTGACTAGCACACAACGTACGCAACAAAATTCAAACTCTGGTGCATTTTCATTCAAACGACCCTCAACAAGCTCCTCAAACACTGTTTCAACACTCTTAAAAGATAAGTGCGAGCGTATATCGTCTCCGCTGCGAGGGATGTCGACAAATATACAGACGGAGTTGATAGATCTTACAGGTAGCTATTATAATGAACCGGTGTTAAATACTTCAGACACTGACAATGTGTACAGGCAGTTATTAAAGCTTAAAGAGGAGAATTCAAAGCTTAAATCGGAGAACGGCAAACTATTAGAGAAATGTGTAACAAAGGAAGGGGAATCGTCAATACTGCGGACACAGCTGAAGACCTACCAAGTGGCGGTGGACAACGCCAGGTTGGAGAAGATACGGACGCAAGAACAAGTTCAGATGCAATGGAGCGTGAAGCTGAATGCTGTGAACAATCAGCTCCATGACTTACGAACACAGTTGGACTGTAAAGTAAGTCAATTATCACTATCTGTTTATCACTGTCCCATTGACAGACATGTCTTGTATCTTAGAGATAGATTTCAATTTATCGAATTGTTCTACAGCTTATTATATGTAAGCTTTTTATTGAAATTTTGGTTAATTATAGAATTGTGTTTTGATAAGTTATATTATAGTTAGTAAGTATGACTCAAATTTTCTCATTTATATGGCTCATGTAATTTCACTTGCAAACTTCCATAATATATAATGTCATCACATATATTCTCAACAATGTATAATTATTAATAATAAAAGTATAGCAAACATGCATGCAGTCCACCTTATAGTGAATGGTTATTGCGCTCATGGATATCTGTTATAAAATCCAAATAAGCCACTCCTTAGTCATGCTTTTCTGTTTCTTATATTTTTATAGCTTGATATTACAGATTTTTTGATGCTACAAGTCGTTCTGATAGGCACAATTTCAATTAGGAATGGAGAGTATTTTTTACTATCAAACTTTTGCTTAAGTTGAATAATAAATTTTGCATTTCAGAATTTAGAAATAGTTAAAATGAAAGAGAAGTGTAAAATGCTGGAATCGAACAAGATAAAACTGACTCAAATCACTGTAGCGGGAAATGAAATGGCTAGGTAAGAGTCTGCATAGACAGTTATAATCTTGTGAATATTTTTCATTAAATATAAAATATATAAAAAACCTATGATATGACCTTAGAACTTTGATTGAGATTATAATTTGGTATCGGGATAATGTTTTTGATAATATCTGACGACCCGCATGGCGCAGCGGTTACCATACCGGTCTGACACATAGTGGGTCCCGGGTTCGATTCCCGGCCAGACAGGTATCTGAATGATGAGTTTAGAATCTTGTTCTGGGTCTAGCTGTTTGTGTATTCGTCTTTGTGTGTTTACATGGCACCTACGACACAGGAGAAAATCCTACTGTGGAGCTATGAGTGTAGAAATTGTTTTTTTTTTTTTTATCCGGAATAGGTTTTCCATTGTATTATTCAATTCTTAAATATACAAACTTTATAAAGGAAGTATGCTCCCATGAGTATGAGTTAATTATATATGTAGTAGGAACTGTACTTATTCACTAATCACTGTACAATTCATTATTAAACATATTTGTTAAAGCTATTTCTTGGCTGCTTAACCTTTGGTGGTCTACTGATAGACACAGACCTCTTCTAATATGTCTTCTAATAGATACAGTGACATTCAAGAATGATATATGGTGTCCACCAATGCGCACTTGGCCAGTGGTGGACTGTGGCCTAAAACTATCTCATTCTGAGAGAAGACCTATGCCCAGCAGTGGGACAATAATTGGTTGGCACCAATATGCTTATTGCAATTATATGAAAGTACTATTTTACATAATATTATACTCACATCTTATTCCTTTCCAGTCACAGATTGAATAACAGTTCAGTTACTCTAAGTAATGTACCAGTAACACAGCTACGGAAAGCAGCTAACACCGCGACCAGCGGTGTACAAACGGACAACAAGCCACAATTCCTAAAGCTAACTAAATCCTGCAGAGTAGGTATGTAACATCACTACATAGTACAAACAAAGTTGCTTCCAGCTGTCTGTCCCTATGTATGCTTCGATCTTTAAAACTATGTTATGGATTTTAATGCAGTTTTTTTTAATATATAGAATAATTCTAGAGGAAGGTTTTTATGTATAGTACATGCATAACATAATTGAGGAACACTGATAATATTAGATTTTTTACTTTTAGGCGGAACAAAGT
This sequence comes from Spicauda simplicius, assembly GCA_949699795.1. Lineage (NCBI taxonomy): Eukaryota > Metazoa > Arthropoda > Insecta > Lepidoptera > Hesperiidae > Spicauda > Spicauda simplicius. The sequence continues at coordinate 1,281,160 of OX453076.1, read as the reverse complement.
TTGCCGGGTCAGCTAGTTAGTATAATGAAAGGGACTATACAATTTTACTAGAATTTAAGAATTATACATATAACATTAGCATTATAATAAAGTATGCCTACAGTTCTTATATTTGTAGTGGTAGCTTCATTTGTAGGATAAATGTATAATCAACTAATATGCAATCTATCTGATGGTTATTGGAATTCTCACCCATTTCCATCTGATATCAATCCTCATATACCTCATATGGAAACATATGAGGTATATGTTTCTCCCTTACCATGCCTTTACTAAAACAAAACTGTTATTAATGCTGCTGTTATAAACTATACAAGTAGTAGTCTTAATATTATTCTACAATTTTGATCCTTTGTACTGGATATTAAACATTAATCTATTTCTTTCAGGGAACTCAAACTTGACGCAAATATTACCCCTCATAATGGACTCTGCTACAGATCAGCAACATTCTATATTAGACTACAACGAAAAACTAAAAAATCCCACCGATATATCACCAAATAAGTGTAGAATATTCAGCACATTTCACAAGCTGTTGTCTAGTAGTAATAATATTACTAATAAGGTGAAAAGTAAAATAAACCTGAGCTGCATTTATGAGGATCTCACATGCATAGCCGCATGTAATAATGATGTTGAGAAAAATCTGGATCACTATATTAAAGTGAGTAGTGACTTACACATAATACAAAGTCATCGTCAACCCATTGTATATATATGTATATATATTTTTTCTGACTGAAGGAGCAAATGAGCATGCAGTCCACCTGATGGTAAGAGGCCACTGCCGCCAACAAAACATGTTTTCCATCTGAAGTCAATCACAGATGCGTTGCTATTCCCGAGGATTATGATGGTCGCCTAATGTAAAAGTGTGCCGGCAACCATACCTTTTTATCGAAACGCAAGAACTGCTTCACGCTAGAAATAGGTTTGGCGGTAGTACTTCCCCGGTCGAACTACACTGGTTCTACCACCTTGAATGGTGTTAAAATGTTAAATGTTTGTGTAAATGTCAAAAAGCTTGTAAGGATCAGTGTCTGACTGAAGGTCGATTTTTAGCCAAAGCCGAAGCAAATTATTCGGCTAAGCTACAGCTTTAACGGAAGCGGAAGGTGTGAATACCATGAGAAAATGAGTCCTGGAGCTGATTACAATCACTTCACAAGTTCTCAAGAATGATAAACATTTGAATAAATGTACACTTTAAACTCAACTTGCGAAGTAGCTTATAACCCGAGTGTGCTTATCGTTCATGCTTTCCAATTTTCACAAATTTCACACTTACTCGAAACAACAGCTGAAGCTGAAGCTTCGGTCGGATATTAGTAAGAATGTACTTCACAAACCATCACTCATCAACCGTTTTTAGTATTAATAAAAATAAGATTAATTTTATGGTGTCAAAAATTCAGTTGAATTTTAAAACAAGAGCACTATACTATCACAGAACACAAATTTAACATAATTAATTTAAGAATGAGCAGAGGAGTGATAGCCTAATGGTTGAAAATTGCCCTCTCAATCAGAGGTTCAAACCCAGGCGCGCACCACTGATTTATGAGGAAACCTACGCACCCGACAGTTCTTTACAAAAAAAAAGTTCTCTGAGGTGTGTGAAGTCTACCAATTCGCACTTGGTCTATGGCCTAAAACTTTCATCCTGAGTGAAGACTCGTGTCCAGCATTGGGTAGACGAGAGACAGAAATTAAGAATGTCATAATTAACCACTTAATAATGTTATCAAAATTACAGGTATTCAGTATGACAAAAACGGTACTAGAAGATGTCCAGTTGCAGCTGGAAACTGTGACACGACGAATAACATCTGCATTTCAAAAGGAAATGGACAAGAAGTACTTGGAATGTACCGCTTCATATATTGTTGTGAATGAAAAAGATTTGCTTGGAGGAAAGTAAGCATAGTTTAATAAGCTATTTTATTTCTGAACAAGCTGTAAGACAATGTGTAAAGGTGATTAAATAATACTATAAATAATGAGTGAATATTGTATTCATATTTTTTACTGAACTATATTCACAACTAGCTGTACCCGCGGCTTTGCCCGCGTGCAAATCAACGTGTCACAAAGTTTTTCCCGCTCAAATCTCGACGCCGTGGGAATTCTATGATAGAAAGTAGTAACATTAAAATCGGTTTGGCCGCTCAAGGATTACCTGGACAAACACAGAGTGAAAAAACGAATTTAAAATGTGTATTTGTGGGTAGGAACGTATTGTTATGTATTTTTTTTTAATTAGACGAATTCTAATATTGTAAACCGCTTTTTTGAACCAAATTACATTCTTAGTGGTCTAATTCACAATATCGGGATACTTTTTTTCAATCAACTCCTCCACATTTGAACCAAAACGTATCGATTATAAAGATTGATTTGAACTTTTCCAAAGTGGAAAATATTATTTGAAGTAATTTTGGCGGATTCAAATTTCTAAGTAAGATTATAGGTAAACCTACTTTTAATATTAATTTGTGTTCAGGAGTTCCGGAAGGCATTAAGGAATTCAAAAATTCTGTTGGATAATGTACTGCTTCCTCCATCTCAATGACTGTGTCTACCGAATAGTAGATCTGTGACGCTGCTTTGAATTTTGAAAAAAATAAATCATTTATTTTATCGACACGTTCATTGGTGGGTGGGTATATAGCCGTCTTTTGAAACCAATTTATAGTGTTATTGGTTGTATTAACAATATCGGGATAAACTTTTTCAACCAACTTCTCCACATTTAAACGAAGACGTATCGATATAAAGATTGATTTTAACTTTTCCGGATATTTGTTATCGGGAAAAGTTACTACTATTACACTATTATCTACTTGAAGTAAATTATTAGAAAATTGGAATATCACTAAACAGCGACATATATTCTAAGTTCATATTTTGTTTCATGTGGCCAAAGATAAGATCTTTTAAGAGGTGCATCGGGCTATTTGTGTGCGTAAATCCCGCATTGTTCTTTGTAAAGCAGAAGACATAATCAAAACACTTTTACAATTCATACGAACAGGGCGCACTCGCTCGCAGGGCGCTGCCGCACCCTGCTCGCTTATTTTTTATGTTTTCTTTTATGTTTCAACCAAACCTAACCCATCCTGTTTAAAAAGCTACAGCTAAATCCAACTCTTAACAGTAACATGACAATACTCCTGCGTTTTCAGGATTTAGGTATTCAAAGTGACACTTTTCATCATAATGTTCTCTCAGGAACGGGTTGTAATGTATTGTAATCAATAAGTACCAAACTCATACGGCTTAAGTAGGCTGTGTACTTAGATTATCAGGGTTGATGAATTGAAGTTTAATTTATTAATCACATTTCAGTTTAATGAGCTGTCATTAAACTTATAATATATACTAAAAACAACCGTAAGCATTATGTGACTACCTTTTATAATTTAGGTTTGCACTATCCCGCATCATCAGGGAGGAGTTGAAGGTAAAAAAAAATATCCTGTGTCTTTGCTTAGTATTCTTATTACTTATACGTAAGCACTTTTGAGCCAACTTATATAGTTTGGGCTTGCAGTACCCTGCATCATCAGGGCTGAGGAGCTTAAGGTCGAAATTGTCATCATGTGTCTTTCCTCAGTAATTATATTACTTACTCGAAAGCATTAAATGGCGAACTCCTATGGCTTAGGCTTGCAGTACCCTGCATCATCAGGGTTGAGGAGTTGAAGATCGAAATTTTCATTTTGTGTCTTTGCTTAGTAATTATATTAAATACCTGAAAGCACCAAATGCTCATCTCGTATAGTTTAGGCTAGCAGTATCCTGCTTCATCAGGGGTGAGAAGTTGAAGGTCGAAATTTTAATTTTGTGTCTTTGCTTAGTAATCATATTACATACCCAAAAGCACCAATAGGCCATCTCCTATGGCTTAGAATGAATGAATGAATGAATGAATGAATGAATGAATTTTTATTTGCATAAATTGTGGTTACATGGGATCTTAATTTATATTTTGCATAATACAGCTCACAATGTACCATATCACTGGTGTGCAAATTATTTTGTGTTAGTAAGGGTTAGTTACTAATTTTTATAATTTATGTTAATATTATTATTCTTATTACATCATTATTATAATTACATTTACATACATATATCACATTACATTATTAATATTGTTCATTATAATTAATTGTCTTACTATCAGTTATGCATGTCAAATGTAAATTTAATATATTGAATTATTATTATTAAATATTGTTTTCATAGTTATTTATGTATTGTTTGATACTATAGAAGCATTTACCAACAAGCCACGCATGTAATTGTTTTTTGAATTTATGAATTGGTAATACTTTAATATTTTCCGGAAGATTATTATATATTTTGACACACATGTGATAAACACTTTTAGATCTTAATACTGATTTACAAGGTGGTAACCATAATTTGTCCTGGTGTCTACTTCTGGAACCAATAATGTCTTTCTTTTTAATAAATAAATTTGAATGTCGTTTAACAAATACTGATGTTTCATATATGTACATACTAGGTAGAGTAAGTAATTTTAACTCTTTAAAAAGCGGCTTGCAACTCTCTTCCGTCTTTTTATTGCATAAGGCGCGTATGCACCGTTTTTGCGCTATAAATGCTTTATTTAGCGAAACCGAGTTCCCCCAAATTAATATTCCGTACCTAAGGTTTGACGCAATGTAAGCATAATAAGCTTGAAGAGCACTTGTTTTATTGCATATTTTTGGTATTCGCCATAATGGATATACAAATTTATTTATTTTAGTACATAGCTTCAAGATATGGTCTTTCCAAGTGCAATTACTATCTATGGTTAGGCCTAAGAACACAGTCGAGTTAGTTTCGTTGACACTTTTATTTTCATATTGTATGTTTAAATTTGATTTTTTCGATCCTTTATTTCCAAACTGTATAAATTTTGTTTTAGATATATTTATTTTAAGGTTATTATCTGTGAGCCATCCTATGATATTGTCAATGCTATTTTTAATTTCAATATTATAATCAGTTGACGATTTTTCTGTTATAATCATTGCGATATCATCTGCGAATAATGAGCATTGTTGATTAGTAACATTTGGTAGATCATTAATATATATTATAAAGAGAAGTGGACCTAAGATGCTCCCTTGGGGAACACCCACTCTGTTAAACTTTAATTTAGATTTTACTACTTCTTCTTCTTGGTTTCTATTAATTGATGTTATTTCCACTTGTTGTCTACGATTAGATAGGTAAGTTTCAAGCCATCGTAAAGGTTCTCCGCGAATACCATATTTTTCACACTTCCACAACAATAACTTATGAGGAACAAAATCAAATGCTTTACTCATATCGTAGAATATTCCTGTTGTTTTTATTTTTTTGTCAACATTATCGAGTATGCTATTTACTAAATTAAAGGCGGCAAGGGTTGTGGATTTGTTTTTTCGAAAACCATTCTGATGGGGGGTTAGCAAATTATGTTTCTCGAGAAAGTTTATTATACGCGTGTGCATAGCTTTTTCCAATATTTTCGAAAATATTGGAACCAGTGCTATTGGACGGTAGTTGTTCATTAAATATCTGTCATCTTTTTTGTGTATTGGTTTAATCACAGCTATTTTTAGTTTTGATGGAAATGTACCCGTAAGGAATGACAAGTTCGTGATGTAACACAATGGTGCAGAGATTACTTTAGAAGAAATCTTAATTAGTTTTGTTGGGATATTATCATAACCTACTGAGGATGTATTTCTAAGATTCATGATAATTTTGAAAATTTCATTGTCAGTAGTTGGATATAAAAATAAAGAATTACTATTAATGTCAATTTTATGTTTGTAAACGTCATTTTTTGATATATTATTCGATGTCAAATTAATAAAATAGTCATTAAAATTATTTGCGATGTCAATGGGCGATGTAATTATTGTATCGTTATGTCTTATTTTCTGTATTAGTTTATCTTTATTTACAGTAGAAATGTCATTTTTTATAAGCCGCCAGGAGGCCAAACATTTATTATGTGCATTTTTAAGATATTTTTGATTAGTTATTTTTTGGGCCAACACTATACATTTTCGTAATATTTTATTATACTTAATATAATTATTTTTAACACTAATATTTTGGGTTTTATAACATAGGAATCTTAGTTTACGCTTAGTTTTTGTTGAAATTTTTAGGCCTTTGGTAATCCAATTTGTTTTATGACTGTTTTTATTCAATCTAATTCTGATGATAGGAAAACACAAATTGAAGAATAGTATGAAAAGTTCGTGAAAATTATTAAAAGCTTTATCTGTTTCGGTTTCATTGTAGACTTCTGACCACTTTAGTGGTGCAATGGAGTTATAAAATTTAGTAATATTTTCATTGCTATAGTCTCTACGTTTAATGAATTTTGCTCTTCTGATAGGGATCTCGTTCTTAAGGGGTATAGTAAGTAGCTGACCAGTATTATGGTCCGAAAGGCTTAAGTTAAGAATTTCTGCTTGAGCCCCTGGATAGTTACTAATTATTTGGTCGAGACAGGATTTTCCTCGTGTAGGACTTGTGATGTGAATCGAGTAATTAAAGTTTTGCATTAATGAGATAAAATCTAATGTTAATTTATTACTTTTTAATATGTCAATATTGAAGTCACCTGTAATTATAATTTTATATTTACTTTTGCTACGAAACTTAATCATAAGTTTTTCTAAGAACATAAGAAATAGATACGGATTGCTGTTTGGTGTTCTATATATACATATAATTAAGCATTTTATGTCAATTATCTCAATACCACATACTTCAAAGCAAAATTCCTGACTAAAATCATTTAGAAATTGAATTTGATTATACTCTATATTGTCTCTACACATGATGCAGGTCCCACCACGTCTTTGCAGAGATCTTGAAAAACTGGCTGCTAATTGAAAACCATTTAGTGTAATATTTAATTCTTCACCCTGTTTTATAAAAGTTTCGCATAAGCAAGGTATGTCTATATATTTATTTTTGTCATTTAATTCCTCCAACGTAATGTTTAGTAAATCTTTTTTGGCAATGAATCCCGCTATGTTTTGGTGTAATATTAAGATTTTACTGTTACTAACGAAAAAAATTATTTTTACTTAAATTTGGCGACTTGACTCCCTGTTTGGAGAAAAAATCTAAAATGGTTTTTTGTTTTATTTTGGGTTCACAAGTGCTAGTCTGTTTGCAAATTTTATTTGTGTGTGTTAGCTGCAAGCGTCTTTTTAAAGTGTCAACATTTAAATATAATCTTTCATAATCCAGATAATCAATACAATAATTTAATTTATTACAAATGTCTGGTAAATATTGCATATGTTTCATGTTATTTTGTATAAAGTGACAATTAGGGTAAGAGTTACATAATAATCGTAAATTCTTGTTTAAATAGTTTTCATTTAGGTAATCATTTTTTAATATGTTCATAACAAGTACATGACAATGCTGATATTTTTTTAGTACAGTACCCAATTCTATCATGATTTTAGTGGGATTAGAATCATTTTCACCAATGCACAATATAATTTTCGTTGAACTAGTCGTCTGAATTTTCATACAGCCCTTTAAAACTTCTTCCGTTGTGGCGTAGGGCTTAGTTTCCGAAGACACCTCATATTTCTCATACTTAGTATTGAGGCGTGATTTTATTAAAGCTGAGGCTAATCCAATACATTGTTGTGACCCATATATATAAATTTTGTTTTTGGGTGTACTACTATTCTGAACTGGTAGCTTTTGAGGTGATCTTGATGGTAGGCTACTAATTGTGTCTTTTTGTTCTAGTGGCAATTCATTTAAGGATGGTGTGTTATCTTGATGTATAGGGCTGATAGCAGTTTTTGGACTAGATGTATATTTTGTTTGGGTTTCGATTTCAACCTGTGTTAACTTATTTTTCTTTGTTGTGACAGTTTTAGCAGGACTTGGGGTGCTTACTGCTTTTAATATGTTTATTTTTCTATCCTGTTGTGAAATAAATTTTAGAAGTCTGTTTTTTTCTATGGTTAAATTTTCTATTTCTAAGTGTGCACTCTCTAGTTGTAGGCTTAATTCTTGGATTTTGAGTTTTAAATCTGCAACTTCATCGTTAACTCTAGTTGAGAGATCAGGCAGACTTCTTCCTAGGGTCGAAGAATATGATCGGAACGAATTTTCATCATTATCTGATAGAGAGTTTGTAGAACTATCTGATAGTGATTTAGCAGATTTATTACGCCGTAAAGTAATTTTTTCTAATGATATGTCTAACAATCTTGAGGGATAATTTGTTGGCCTAACTGTGTCATCTTTCGGAGTATTGTTCGCTGAGTTTGTGTTTCGTTTTATTTGTTTATTGGTGCAGCTTCGACATTTCCAATTTAATTTTTGTTCTATTGACATGGATTTATATTTGGCTATTGATATTGATGCGCATTTGTGATCAAGTTCAGTAAAGCAATCTGCACATTTAATGTATAAGTTATTTTTGCAAGGTAATTTACAGTTTTTGCATAATATGGTACTCTTAGCAGTTTTTCCTTTGTTTACTGTAGACATGTTTATGGTAGACTGGCAGTGACACCTGGTTTGATTTCACTAACTAATTTAGTCGTAGCTGACGGTGTATACTGATTAGTCAAGCTAGTTGTCAACAGATGTCGCTTCTAACTCTTGATTCCTTGCACAGGTGATCGATATTGAATACAATGTAGTTTTGTCCTGTATTGATAGATGGCGTTGTTATTATACATTTATGACAAACGGTTTATTTTCGAATGTTTTTAACTTTACAAACTTTTCTAGTGATATTTCACTGTAGCTTCATCTTAAAATGTATGCACTGCACTTATTTGTCACTATAAATAAACTTTTCTATTTGTTTTTTAACGTAGATTAGCTTTTATTTTATATTTATTTGATTGGACTTATCGTTTTACAAATTTTCGATTTTTCACTTTGTTTGTCAATATTTTTTGAAGATAACACTCGCACTGATAAATTGTTGTTATATAATTCGTTTGATATGCACAACCGATAAATTTATGAACTTTTACTATTTTTTATAACAAGGAGCTATAATCTCGTGTACACTAAGTTGCGCCATCTAGCGGCCACTTAGGCTTGAAGTAACCCTGCATCATCAGGGTTGAAGAGTTGGAAGGTCAAAAATTTTACCGTGTATCTTTGCTTGGTATTTCTATTACATAACCGTAAGTACCAAATAGCCAACTCTTACGGTTTAGTCTTGAAATACCCTTAGATCATCAGGGTTGAGGAGTTAAAGGTCAAAATTTTCATCATGTGTCTTTGCTTAGTAATTATCTTAATATATATAAATTACGTGTCACTTTATTTGTCCGCAATGGACTCTTAAACCTCTTAACCGATTATAATCAAATATACACAACGTGTGCAGTTTGATCCAACTTGAAAGATAGGATAGTTTTTATCTTAACTTATAGGTTTAATTGCAAATATTTTTTTTAGCTTCAGCTTTTAGCTTTATATAGTCCTAATAACAGATGGCGGTGTAATGTTATCTGTTAACTTGATTAAGTAAGTAATGGCGCTTTGTTAAAATTACAACCGTTTCACTTAAGCTACAATTTAATATCATGACCAAAGATAAGTATAAGTTACTAACTTCGATCAGTAATATTGGTGATCAAAGGTTACTAAAGTACCTAATACATATGGGTATGTATTAGGTACTGGGTCTCAGTATATTCTGCGTTGATACGCAACCTTACCGCCAAATAATGTATATGAGATATTAGATGGCGCTCTTTACGATACAGTCATCTACATGAACCGATTGTATTGATGGCGCTTTGTTAAAATTTCAATTGAGCAAACGTTTCATATGAGCGACAATTTAATATTATCTTCTATCTATACTATAATAAATCTGTAAGAGGTCGCTGTCTGTACATGGAATAAATTTAGGTGAAAACCATTTCTAGAGGTTTTTAATACGATATAGAACCCAAAATAATGGTTTTTAGAAATCTTTTCTGTTTGTCTGTTTGTCTGTTTATCTGTTTGTCTGTTTGTCTGTGTGTTTGAAAACGCTAATCTCAGAAACGGCTTATCCAATTTGAATATAATTATCACTGATGTGTTGTGGGAAACTTCACTTAACATTTAGTGTTTATTTTATGTAAATCGGTTTATAAATAAAAAAGTTATGTCAATTTCAAACTACGCAGTATTTATTCTGTGTTCGATAAGTGATAATAAGATAAGTAACTGCATAGTTGAATTGGTTGAAACTAAACATGTTATGGTCTGTAAAATGTATTCCTTTGTTATGTATTTTTAATTGGTTATGTGTATGCATATGTTATTTGATACTATACAAATCTATATCTCTATATCTATATATACTTATATAAAAAGGAAAGGATGCTCTCTCACTCATCTATTGAATAAACATCGTAGAGCTTAAACTGCTAAAGATACGAATATGATTTTTACTAGGGGTTCCTTTTATGACGAAGACGTCAGTTAAGAATGAATTTTCTGATCCCCCCTCCCCCAATTTAACCCAAATAGGAGATATAAGTTTGTATGAAAGTCAGTCAATTTTGAGGCCACCTCAATAAAATTTAGTATTTCGCTTTGATTTTTATGTTAAAACATAGTATTAAACCGACTTTCAAAAAGGAGGAGGTTATCAATTAGTCTGTATTATTTTTTTAATTTTTTTTTTAAATTTTATATTTGTTACTCGATTTCTCCGCACTGGGTGAACGGATTTGGATGACTTTTTTTTTCATTTGAAAGGTAGTGCGTGTCATGGGGTCCCATTTATTTTTAGTTCCCTTTTGACAGTGGCATCCATAAGAAAAGCGCATAAGTCTGATATTTGCATAACTCAATTTCCCGCCAACCGATTTTGATGATGTTTCTTTTATTTGAAAGAATGTACTTCAAGGGTACTCTGATGAGTTTGATACGGTTCTGATCATAGGATCCATTTCTTTGGAGCAAATTAACGAAATTAGCGATACTCGGCCAAACCTAAGCTGTAGGAGTCCAATTGGGTTGAATGTAGAATGAGATTACTAAGCAAATATTTCCTAAAAAATTGACCTTCAACTCTTCAATCCTGATGATGCAGGGGTATTGCTAGCCTGAACCGTAGAAGTAAGTCAATTTGTTTTTAACCGACTTCCAAAAAGGAGGAGGTTATCAATTCGTCTGTATTTTTATTTATTATTTTTTTTTTTTTTTTTATATTTGTTACCTCATTTCTCCGGACTGGGTGAACCGATTTAGATGATTTTTTTTTTATTTGAAAGGTAGTGCGTGTCATAGGGTCCCATTTTTTTTTAGTATTTTTTTGACTAGGGCATCCATAAGAAAAACGCATAAGTCTTAAATTTGCATTTTCAATGTACGCGATAAATGTATGAATAACTCAATATCCCGCCAACCGATTTTGATGATTCTTTTTTTATTAGAAAGGATGTACTCCAGGGGTAGTCTGATAAGAGTTTGATAAGGTTCTAATCATAGGATCTTCAACTTTTTGGAGCAAAATAATAAAATTAGTGATAGTCGGCCGAACCTTAGCTGGAGAAGTCCAATTGAGTAAAATATAGAATAAAATTACTATGTAGGTATTTACTATGAAAAATTTGACCTTCAACTCTTCAATCCTGATGATGCAGGGGTACTGCTAGCCTGAACTATAAAAGTTGGTCGTTTGATGTTTACGAATATATAATGAAATTGTTAAGCAAATTCATGGGACAAAAATTTGACCTTCAACTCCTCAACCCTGATGATGCAGGGGTACTTAAAGCCAAAACCATAGGAATAAGCCATTTGGTGCTTACGTATATGTTATAAGATTACTGAGCAAAAACATAAGATGAAAAATTTGACCTTCAACTCCTCAACCCTGATGATGGAGGGGTACTTCAATCCTAAACCATAGAAGTTGGCAATTTGGTGCTTACGGTTATGTAAAGAAAATACTAAGCAAAAATATAAAATCAAAAATTTGACCTTCAACTCCTCAACCCTGATGATGAAGGGGTACTTCAATCCTAAACCATAGGAGTTGGCAATTTGGTGCTTACGGTTATGTAAAAATAATACTAAGCAGAGGCACAAAATTAAAATTTTGACCTTCAACTCCTCGACCCTGATGATGAAGGGGTACTTCAATTCTAAACCATAGGAGTTGGCAATTTGGTGCTTACGGGTATGTAAAAATAATACCAAACAGAGGCACAAAATTAAAATTTTGACCTTCAACTCCTAAACCCTGATGATGCAGGGTACTGCAAGCCTGAGCCATAGAAGTTAGCCACCTGGTACTAACGTATATGTTATAAGATTACTAAGCAACAATATAAGATGAAAAATTTGACCTTCAACTCCTCAACCCTGATGATGGAGGGGTACTTCCAGAGGGGGCGCCCTGTTTGTATGAATTGTAAAAGTGTTTTATGTTTAATTTTTGTGAATATGTAGATGCACAAAGCAAACTTAGAGGCTTTATTTAAATACAAACATAAAAATATAGTCACTAAAAAGTGTAAAATAAAAACTTTTTAACAAAAAATATCTACCGACTTCCATGTCACAAAAAAGTAAAAAATAATTTAAATATATTTTGGTCTAGAACATACTCAGTACTTAGTACATAGTTCTGAAGTCGGTGCTCATATAGGACGTAGTTACCGTCGTCCAGCGAAATATGTCGAGCACCGACTTCAGGACTATGTACTAAGTACTGAGTATGTTCTAGACCAAAATATATTTAAATTATTTTTTACTTTTTTGTGACATGGAAGTCGGTAGATATTTTTTGTTAAAAAGTTTTTTATGATTTAAGATTGTTAAACAAATTCATGGGAAAAATATTTGATCTTCAACTCCTCAACTCTGATGATCTAAGGGTATTTCAAGACTAAACCGTAAGAGTTGGCTATTTGGTACTTACGGTTATGTAATAAAAATACCAAGCAAAGATACACAGTAAAATTTTTGACCTTCAACTCCTCAACCCTGATGATGCAGGGTTACTTCAAGCCTAAGCCATAGGAGATGGCCATTTGGTGCTTTCGGGTATGTAATATGATTACTAAGCAAAGACACAAAATGAAAATTTCGACCTTCAACTCCTCACCCCTGATGAAGCAGGATACTGCTAGCCTAAACTATGCGAGAAGGGCATTTGGTGCTTTCAGGTATTTAATATAATTACTAAGCAAAGACACAAGATGAAAATTTCGATCTTCAACTCCTCAAGCCCGATGATGCAGGGTACTGCAAGCCTAAGCCATAGGAGTTCGCCATTTAATGCTTTCAGGTATGTAATACTAGCAGGCCCGGCCACGCGTTGCTGTGGTTAAAGAAATGTTACTTAAACAAATTTTAAATTGTATTATTTCGTATTTGCAAGAAATTAATATACTACAAAGTTGTTAGTAGACAACATGTAACATAAAAACTTATAAATAAGGTAAGAAGGGCAGATGGTATTAAAGTGTCGAACAATGAAGCACTATTAATTAAAAAGCAGGAATATTTTTATTGTTCACTATACTATACTTCAGTCTAAGTAACACGTAGCCGTCTATGATAACTCCAAAAATTGAAAAACCAAGAATATTGAGATATATCTGTATTGCGATCACCACAACATAAAAACCGCGTTAGTTATCACGTTATCAATATTATTTTTAGTCTTAATACATGCATTAAAAATATTTTTCCTTTATCTCTTAAATTGCTTTTAAAATTATTTGTCAATTTTAGTTTAAGGAAATACGAAATTAAAATAAAAAAAAACTGACTAACTGAAACGGTATCGATTTATCGATTTAATCGGTTCGTGTATATGACCGTAACGTAAACAGCGCCATCTAATATCTCAGACATAATACTATTTCGATTTGGCGGTAAGGTGGCGTATCATCGCAGAATATACTGAGATAGCTTTGTATTACTTTAGTAACTTATAAGGATATATTTATATTTGGTTATAATATTAAATTGTCGCTCATATGAAACGTTTGCTCAATTGAAATTTTAACAAAGCGCCATCAATACAATCGGTTCATGTAGATGACTGTATCGTAAAGAGCGCCATCTAATATCTCATATACATTATTTGGCGGTAAGGTTGCGTATCAACGCAGAATATACTGAGACCCAGTACCTAATACATACCCATATGTATTAGGTACTTTAGTAACCTTTGATCACCAATATTACTGATCGAAGTTAGTAACTTATACTTATCTTTGGTCATGATATTAAATTGTAGCTTAAGTGAAACGGTTGTAATTTTAACAAAGCGCCATTACTTACTTAATCAAGTTAACAGATAACATTACACCGCCATCTGTTATTAGGACTATATAAAGCTAAAAGCTGAAGCTAAAAAAAATATTTGCAATTAAACCTATAAGTTAAGATAAAAACTATCCTATCTTTCAAGTTGGATCAAACTGCACACGTTGTGTATATTTGATTATAATCGGTTAAGAGGTTTAAGAGTCCATTGCGGACAAATAAAGTGACACGTAATTTATATATATTAAGATAATTACTAAGCAAAGACACATGATGAAAATTTTGACCTTTAACTCCTCAACCCTGATGATCTAAGGGTATTTCAAGACTAAACCGTAAGAGTTGGCTATTTGGTACTTACGGTTATGTAATAGAAATACCAAGCAAAGATACACGGTAAAATTTTTGACCTTCAACTCTTCAACCCTGATGATGCAGGGTTACTTCAAGCCTAAGCCATAGGAGATGGCCTATTGGTGCTTTTGGGTATGTAATATGATTACTAAGCAAAGACACAAAATTAAAATTTCGACCTTCAACTTCTCACCCCTGATGAAGCAGGATACTGCTAGCCTAAACTATACGAGATGAGCATTTGGTGCTTTCAGGTATTTAATATAATTCTAAGCAAAGACACAAAATGAAAATTTCGATCTTCAACTCCTCAACCCTGATGATGCAGGGTACTGCAAGCCTAAGCCATAGGAGTTCGCCATTTAATGCTTTCGAGTAAGTAATATAATTACTGAGGAAAGACACATGATGACAATTTCGACCTTAAGCTCCTCAGCCCTGATGATGCAGGGTACTGCAAGCCCAAACTATATAAGTTGGCTCAAAAGTGCTTACGTATAAGTAATAAGAATACTGAGCAAAGACACAGGATATTTTTTTTTACCTTCAACTCCTCCCTGATGATGCGGGATAGTGCAAACCTAAATTATAAAAGGTAGTCACATAATGCTTACGGTTGTTTTTAGTATATATTATAAGTTTAATGACAGCTCATTAAACTGAAATGTGATTAATAAATTAAACTTCAATTCATCAACCCTGATAATCTAAGTACACAGCCTACTTAAGCCGTATGAGTTTGGTACTTATTGATTACAATACATTACAACCCGTTCCTGAGAGAACATTATGATGAAAAGTGTCACTTTGAATACCTAAATCCTGAAAACGCAGGAGTATTGTCATGTTACTGTTAAGAGTTGGATTTAGCTGTAGCTTTTTAAACAGGATGGGTTAGGTTTGGTTGAAACATAAAAGAAAACATAAAAAATAAGCGAGCAGGGTGCGGCAGCGCCCTGCGAGCGAGTGCGCCCTGTTCGTATGAATTGTAAAAGTGTTTTGATTATGTCTTCTGCTTTACAAAGAACAATGCGGGATTTACGCACACAAATAGCCCGATGCACCTCTTAAAAGATCTTATCTTTGGCCACATGAAACAAAATATGAACTTAGAATATATGTCGCTGTTTAGTGATATTCCAATTTTCTAATAATTTACTTCAAGTAGATAATAGTGTAATAGTAGTAACTTTTCCCGATAACAAATATCCGGAAAAGTTAAAATCAATCTTTATATCGATACGTCTTCGTTTAAATGTGGAGAAGTTGGTTGAAAAAGTTTATCCCGATATTGTTAATACAACCAATAACACTATAAATTGGTTTCAAAAGACGGCTATATACCCACCCACCAATGAACGTGTCGATAAAATAAATGATTTATTTTTTTCAAAATTCAAAGCAGCGTCACAGATCTACTATTCGGTAGACACAGTCATTGAGATGGAGGAAGCAGTACATTATCCAACAGAATTTTTGAATTCCTTAATGCCTTCCGGAACTCCTGAACACAAATTAATATTAAAAGTAGGTTTACCTATAATCTTACTTAGAAATTTGAATCCGCCAAAATTACTTCAAATAATATTTTCCACTTTGGAAAAGTTCAAATCAATCTTTATAATCGATACGTTTTGGTTCAAATGTGGAGGAGTTGATTGAAAAAAAGTATCCCGATATTGTGAATTAGACCACTAAGAATGTAATTTGGTTCAAAAAAGCGGTTTACAATATTAGAATTCGTCTAATTAAAAAAAAATACATAACAATACGTTCCTACCCACAAATACACATTTTAAATTCGTTTTTTCACTCTGTGTTTGTCCAGGTAATCCTTGAGCGGCCAAACCGATTTTAATGTTACTACTTTCTATCATAGAATTCCCACGGCGTCGAGATTTGAGCGGGAAAAACTTTGTGACACGTTGATTTGCACGCGGGCAAAGCCGCGGGTACAGCTAGTAACCAAATATAAATATATCCTTATAAGTTACTAAAGTAATACAAAGCTATCTCCGTATATTCTGCGATGATACGCCACCTTACCGCCAAATCGAAATAGTATTATGTCTGAGATATTAGATGGCGCTGTTTACGTTACGGTCATATACACGAACCGATTAAATCGATAAATCGATACCGTTTCAGTTAGTCAGGTTTTTTTATTTTAATTTCGTATTTCCTTAAACTAAAATTGACAAATAATTTTAAAAGCAATTTAAGAGATAAAGGAAAAATATTTTTAATGCATGTATTAAGACTAAAAATAATATTGATAACGTGATAACTAACGCGGTTTTTATGTTGTGGTGATCGCAATACAGATATATCTCAATATTCTTGGTTTTTCAATTTTTGGAGTTATCATAGACGGCTACGTGTTACTTAGACTGAAGTATAGTATAGTGAACAATAAAAATATTCCTGCTTTTTAATTAATAGTGCTTCATTGTTCGACACTTTAATACCATCTGCCCTTCTTACCTTATTTATAAGTTTTTATGTTACATGTTGTCTACTAACAACTTTGTAGTATATTAATTTCTTGCAAATACGAAATAATACAATTTAAAATTTGTTTAAGTAACATTTCTTTAACCACAGCAACGCGTGGCCGGGTCTGCTAGTATTACATACCTGAAAGCATTAAATGGCGAACTCCTATGGCTTAGGCTTGCAGTACCCTGCATCATCGGGCTTGAGGAGTTGAAGATCGAAATTTTCATCTTGTGTCTTTGCTTAGTAATTATATTAAATACCTGAAAGCACCAAATGCCCTTCTCGCATAGTTTAGGCTAGCAGTATCCTGCTTCATCAGGGGTGAGGAGTTGAAGGTCGAAATTTTCATTTTGTGTCTTTGCTTAGTAATCATATTACATACCCGAAAGCACCAAATGGCCATCTCCTATGGCTTAGGCTTGAAGTAACCCTGCATCATCAGGGTTGAGGAGTTGAAGGTCAAAAATTTTACCGTGTATCTTTGCTTGGTATTTTTATTACATAACCGTAAGTACCAAATAGCCAACTCTTACGGTTTAGTCTTGAAATACCCTTAGATCATCAGAGTTGAGGAGTTGAAGATCAAATATTTTTCCCATGAATTTGTTTAACAATCTTAAATCATAAAAACAAATTGACTTACTTCTACGGTTCAGGCTAGCAATACCCCTGCATCATCAGGATTGAAGAGTTGAAGGTCAATTTTTTAGGAAATATTTGCTTAGTAATCTCATTCTACATTCAACCCAATTGGACTCCTACAGCTTAGGTTTGGCCGAGTATCGCTAATTTCGTTAATTTGCTCCAAAGAAATGGATCCTATGATCAGAACCGTATCAAACTCATCAGAGTACCCTTGAAGTACATTCTTTCAAATAAAAGAAACATCATCAAAATCGGTTGGCGGGAAATTGAGTTATGCAAATATCAGACTTATGCGCTTTTCTTATGGATGCCACTGTCAAAAGGGAACTAAAAATAAATGGGACCCCATGACACGCACTACCTTTCAAATGAAAAAAAAAGTCATCCAAATCCGTTCACCCAGTGCGGAGAAATCGAGTAACAAATATAAAATTTAAAAAAAAATTAAAAAAATAATACAGACTAATTGATAACCTCCTCCTTTTTGAAAGTCGGTTTAATACTATGTTTTAACATAAAAATCAAAGCGAAATACTAAATTTTATTGAGGTGGCCTCAAAATTGACTGACTTTCATACAAACTTATATCTCCTATTTGGGTTAAATTGGGGGAGGGGGGATCAGAAAATTCATTCTTAACTGACGTCTTCGTCATAAAAGGAACCCCTAGTAAAAATCATATTCGTATCTTTAGCAGTTTAAGCTCTACGATGTTTATTCAATAGATGAGTGAGAGAGCATCCTTTCCTTTTTATATAAGTATATATAGATATAGAGATATAGATTTGTATAGTATCAAATAACATATGCATACACATAACCAATTAAAAATACATAACAAAGGAATACATTTTACAGACCATAACATGTTTAGTTTCAACCAATTCAACTATGCAGTTACTTATCTTATTATCACTTATCGAACACAGAATAAATACTGCGTAGTTTGAAATTGACATAACTTTTTTATTTATAAACCGATTTACATAAAATAAACACTAAATGTTAAGTGAAGTTTCCCACAACACATCAGTGATAATTATATTCAAATTGGATAAGCCGTTTCTGAGATTAGCGTTTTCAAACACACAGACAAACAGACAAACAGAAAAGATTTCTAAAAACCATTATTTTGGGTTCTATATCGTATTAAAAACCTCTAGAAATGGTTTTCACCTAAATTTATTCCATGTACAGACAGCGACCTCTTACAGATTTATTATAGTATAGATGAGAGCAGTGATAGCCTAATGGTTGAAACTTGCCCTCTCGATCGGGAGGTCCGAGGTTCAAACCCAGGCACGCACCAATGATTCATGTGCGTATTAGAAATTAATTATCACTGCTTTTCGGTGAAGGAAAACATCGTGAGGAAACCTACACACCCGAGAGTTCATAAAAAAAAAAGTTCTCGGAGGTGTGTGAAGTCCACCAATTCGCACTTGGCCAGCGCGGTGGACTATGACCTAAACTCTCTCATTCTGGGAGAAGACCCGTGCCCAGCAGTGGGCCAATAATGGGTCGATGCGACGATATTCACAATAACGTTACCGTAGATTACAAATTAATGGGTCGCCTTCATATGTTCGACACATCTATTACTTTACACATGGACGTAGCTCTTTTTACGTGGTTTTGGGGGTTAGGTTATCTGAGAAGACGTAATCGTTGAGGAAAAAAATTACTTGCATAGTTTACTGGTAGTTTTTTCTTTAATTATCTTGAGGGCCTCATTCTTAGCGTAAGATAAAAAAAACTCCACAACAAATTATATAGTTGCGAAAATTTTAGGCGAAATACAGAAATGGGGCCTTTCTTGAAGATTTTTTGTTTTTTCTTGCTTGTGCTATGGAAGGATTGAAGATTTTTGCTTTTTCTCGTTTATGAAACTTTCATGTTTATAATATGAATGGTATAAGATTTTGATAAAATACGTGAATATTAAAGTTAAAATCAAACGGTAGCTAAAAATAAATATAAAAATATATATATAATGGTAGCGACAGAATTCGTAACGATGAAATCCGTAGGAGAACGAAAGTTACGTAATGGTAAATAGCTCTTAAAATTATTAAGCTGAAGTGGTAATGGGCGGGCTACATCGTTCGTAGGACAGATAACCGATGGGATAGAAGAGGCTGGATGGATGAGATGGAGACCACGTCTCAGCAAAAAGAGTGCATGCCGCCCCCCGACCCGGTGGACTGATGACCTGAAGAAGACGGCGGGTAACCGCTGGATTCAGATGGCTCATGACCGGTCGATGAGACGCAGATTAGGGGAGGCCTATGCCCAGTGGACTTTCAAAGGCTGATGGATGGATGGTAGCTAAAAATATATATGTTATACTAGGTCTTCTAAACGTCCCCTTAATTACGCCCTTGATTCAGACGTGTAATGCTACGTGCCTATTTTTTGCAGAGCTTTATATAACGAAGAGCAGGCGATACTAGCGCGTAGAATGACCACAGTACTGCAGAGTATTGTGAAGGAGTCGGCAGCCGCTGGTATCTTCAATAAGACCCAGCAAAGTGTGCCCTACAGAGGGATTGGTAGCACCAATGAATTTATAGAATTACTGCTCAAAATATGCACCCTGTTGGATAATACTGTGAGTTTTTTAGTTCAATATATTTGGTCATCACTACTTAGTATAAAACAAAGTCGCTTCTCGCTGTCGTTCCCTATGTACTTAGGTCTTCAAATCTACGCTACGGATTATATGCAGGTTCTTTTCAATAGATAGGAGTGATTCAAGAGAAATGTTTTATGTATAATACATGTAGATTATTGTAGAGAAACACTGATAATTTTAGATTTTTGAATTTTAAGCGGAACGAAATTCGCCAGGTCAATAATTGCATATAAAATTTCCGCCTTTTTCGAACTTGATTTGACTAAAACATGTGTTCAAATATCTATCTCAATGTCATATTGTATGTAACTAATTTAGATTTTTGTGTTGTTTCAAATTTAGCGAATCATTTGTGTTTGCACTAATCAATTCTTGGTCTGGTTAATTGTTAGATTTTTAACTAAAATTAAAGAAATATTGCATATATTTCTTTAATTTTAGTACCACAAGGTGGCAGAACCAGTGTAGTTCGACCGGGGACGGACCACCGCCACACCTATTTCTAGCGTGAAGCATTTCTTGCGTTTCGATGGAAGGGTGTGGTTGCTGGCACAGTTTTATATGAGGCGACCATCATAGTCCTCGGAAGTAGCAACGCATCGTTACTTGACTTTAGATAGAAATTCATGTTCTATATGAGGTTGCTTCCTGATGTCCGTGGGTGGCAGTGACCAATTACCATCATATGGACTGCATGCTCCTTTGCTACTTCAATCTTGTAAATAAAACACAAACTGATGGTAAATGGTCACCCATCTGCAGTTGGACCCAAGATTTCGAGTATAATTACTATTTTTGAAGAGGATATAATAACACCTTATAAAAATGTTTGCCTTACCCCAACTAGAAAATATTTAGAGGATTCAAATATTCATAGTTATTATGATTCCCACTCAACTTCATTTTACAAAAACTCCTTTACTGTTTCAGCTATACATATATGGAACTCCCTTCCTGTTTCAATCCGTTTTGCCCAATCCCTATACTCGTTTAAAAATCTTGTTAAGTCCCATTACCTTAAGCTCTAATTTTCCAATCCTCTCCTTACGCTTTTTGCTATCCTTAAACTGTATTATTTTCACAATTGTTGTTATTTAAAAAAACTAGTTTCGCTTTTACTTTTTATTAATCTGTATGTTGCTTTAAAATTCATTAACCTGATTTTTGCACCCTACCTATTCTTTATTTTCACCTTAATCTTAACTCCATAACCTTAGGTTGCCTGGAAGAAATCGCTGTTGAGCGATAAGGCCGCCTTTTGTATTCTAATATTAAGATTTCATTGTATTATTTTCCTTGTTGGGTACAATAAAGTATATTATTATTATTATGATTTGGATATTTTCTTATTTCAGTCCTGTGGAGTGCTCTACAGTGGTTTCCTCCTCTCAGTTCTTCTGCTTATAGAAAACCTAACGGGACACTCCCAACTACACCACCACATAGCATTGGATATATTAAAACGGGTGGTTTCCTCGCGCGCCATGCTCTTTGTACCGTGTCCAATATTGAGGATATTAAACAATATAAAAAATATTGATAACTCAGTAACCCTGTGCTCGGAGAATGCTGGGAACCTCAAGGTGGATTATGATCAAGGAGTGCTTTTGTATAAGAAAGGTTAGTTCTTATGTAGAAGTTATTTTTTTTACAATATTGAAGTAGCTTGCGGTTCTGTGATCGTAAGTGGCAACTGCCGCTTATGGCCATTTCAAACCACGCCAGATATCGATCTTAGGGGCCATCTTTAAATTACGTTACGCGAATTTTATGATTTTTTTTAATGTTACATCTGGTCTCATTTGTAAGACCCCTCGCTAGTGTAATGTCACATATTTCGCTATCATACACATTGGGCGCGTTCCAAAAAACCCTCACAAAGCCTCAAACGCCCAAAATGTCGTTCCACAAGACGACCGCGCTCGTTGTGGTCGCGGCGATAACGTCACTCATGACGCCATGACTTACGCCCACAAGACGCTCACCACGACCCATCTAATGAGGTGGGTCGAAGTGATCGTTCCACTAGAGATTATGTCAGTAACGCTCACAAGCTAGTGGAACGGGAAAAACTGCGGTCGTGAGCGTGAACTTTGTGAACGTCTAATGGAACGCACTCATATAAATCTTATATTAAAAACAGTAGTTCCAAAATTACATGTGGCAATACAAAATTTTGTATTCCTCTACCCCTTATCACACAATGTCACACTTTATCGACCCTCTCCCCTCTCCTTATCGCGGTATGTAATTTATGGATGGTCCCTTATCTGGGGTTAGCTACAGGAGTGTTCCTCTTTCTGAGGACTCAGTTGGAATGCCTCGGATAAGTAAATCGTGATTCGTACATTCTTTAGAGCAGAATAAAGCAACACTCAATATTGTAATTATTAGGCAGAAATGGGTGTGGATAGTGGTCCATTCTCCAAATACCTTAAAAAATATTTCAACTTGCATGCTATAATATTAATTCACAAAAAAAAATGTGTGCCTGTACTAGCGTACACTGGTAAGAAGTGAAACTTCTTTATGACGTTATTTTTCAAAAAATAATTTACTATATGCAACTTTACAGAAATTGGTTAAATAAAGTTAAATTATTATAAAACCCTTTTATTAAACTTTATCTAATAATCTAATCTATAATAATCTATCTAATAAGGATAGGATAAGAAAAAGATGGCGCGTAACGGAAAAAAAAGATGGCGCGTAACAGAAAAAGATGGCGCGTAACGAAAAAATGTTACACAAAATTTTTTTCCAACCCCGATAAAGAAGTTTCACTTCAACAAAAAAAAAAATGTTTTGGATCAATAAACAAAAAAAGTATGTACAATGTATAATAGGTTTGTACAATGATGTGTCTTGGTAGAAAAATACACATAAATTCATGACACAGGTGACATTCCTAGTGGTCCCCAAAAATATGTGTAGGATGCGTTATTTCTTTTTTCACTATAATTTAAACGAATGTTATTTAATATTTTAGAATCATGTCTCCTACAAGTGTTGCT
The DNA here is from genome assembly GCA_949699795.1 of Spicauda simplicius. Lineage (NCBI taxonomy): Eukaryota > Metazoa > Arthropoda > Insecta > Lepidoptera > Hesperiidae > Spicauda > Spicauda simplicius. The sequence continues at coordinate 1,257,700 of OX453076.1, read as the reverse complement.
AAAACAAGTGGAATCGTCGCTCAAATGCATGGAGAAACAGAATCTGGCGCACCAGGTCGTGGAGACCACGCAATGCTTGATGCATTTCTACTGTAACCAAAACTCTAGTCAGTCTGATGAGATGGAGAAACCCAGGTGAGAATTACTATATTTTTCAAAATTCCATACCATCTCATGTCTTTATACTTTAAATAATTTGTTATCCTGCCATCATTTTTATTTGAATTATCTTAAAAAGTTTTATAACAATGGACAAGATGATAAACAACAAGATAAACAAAATTATAACAATATTTAGAAAATGATGTTACAATAATATTATTGTTTTTTCCAGATGTGAATGCAATCGTCTTCTGATGCAAATTATAGTTTACGCTTTGAATATATGCTCTACCATGTTACACTATCGTAATCGTTCTACAAAAACAGGTATATATTATAACAAACCATTCAATATTATATAATATATTCAATATATAATATAGAGCAGTAATAGCCTAATGGTTGAAACTCGCCCTCTCGATCGGGAGGTCCGAGATTCAAACCCAGGCACGCACCACTGAAAACATCATGAGGAAACCTACACACCCGAGAGTTCTAAAAAAAAAAAGTTCTTGGAGGTATGTGAAGTCCACCAATTCGCACTCGCTCTCATTCCGAGAGAAGACCCGTGCCCAGCAGTGGGACAATAATGGGTTGACGACATTCAATATTAAACCGTTCTATTAAAGTTTGCAAAGTGGTAGAAAAAAAATTTCGACTAAGTACATACCACCGCCACATCAATTTCTAGTGTGAAGTATTTCTTGCTCAAGGTGGAAAGGTGTGGTTGTCGGCTCTCTGGAGTGACAGTCTCAGTCTTTGGGACTAGGAACGTTTCTGTGATTGCCTTCAGTTAGATGTCTTTGGACAGGAGTGGCCACTTGCCATAAATATGACTACATTTCTTTATCATACTTCATACTAATATTATAAAGGCTAAAGTTTGTGAGTGTGTATGTTTGTTACTTCTTCACGTTATTCACGGCTGGAGCTATTTTCATAAAGTTTGGTAGGGAATGCACATCAGTGCATTCCCTCCAGCCGTGAAGAACCAAATTTAGGTATTGCAGAGTATCAACTCTGGATTAACATATAGGCTACTTTCTACCGCGGGAAAATATTTTATTTCCCGGGACAATCGAATTTTGCTAACGCGGGCGAAGCGGGATTCAACTAGTTTTTTTTTATAAGATTGATGTAAGGATCTGAGGACTAAGATGGTCGCCTCATATAAAAGTAAGCGGGCAATCACTCATCTATTCACCAAATTCAAGAAATGATGCTTTGTGCTTGAAAAATGTGTAACGGCTATGCCTTTCCGGTCATATTGGATCTAGCTTGCATTTTATAACAAAATAAAATCTTATTGTAATGATTGCAGAGAACCCGGCATTGAATACTGAGCAAGCAGAGTTGCTGAGAGTATGCCGCAGCGGGCTGCAAATACTATACCAGTGCACCGTCAAAGATGTGGAGTTCAGCTCACAGCTAAGCTACAATGAGGGAAATCTTATTGAGTTCTGTGAGCACATGAAGGAATTTGACCATAACGAGTTTCACAGTAAGTTGATATTGTGTGATGTTTACATTTTAAAAATTTTAAACAGGTTCATATCATATATGCCTATAAACTAGCATTTTTGTAAAAATCTGACTGAAGTACCAAACGAGCATGCAGTCCACCTGATAGTAAGTGGTACATGATCATCTGTAATAAACTTCATATCGAATATGAGTTCCATCTGAAGTTAATCATAGATGCGTTGCTACTCCCGAGGACTATGATGCTCGCCTAATGTGAAAGTGTGCCGGCAACCACACCCTTCACGTGCCAAAATGCTTCACGCTAGAAATAGGTGTGGCGGTGGTACTTCCCCGGTCGAACAACATTGGTTCTATCACCTTCACGAAATTTTCGAATTTATTTTAAATCAGTTGCAATTTTATGATTTAAGTTAAGTTTCGAGTGGTATCAATATATTGTTTGGCTTAAATTTAACTCAGCTATAGTTTAACGCAACTGTGATTGCCTTTATATAGTAACGCAAATAGTGATTGTCTTTATATAGGGTGCGTGCCAGAACGCGATCACAACGCCCCAAACACCCAAAACGTCGTTCCACATGACGACTGCGGTCGTTATGGTACATCGAAAACGTCACTCACGACGTCAAGACTTACGCCCACACGATGCTCACGACAACCCACCTAACAAGGTGGGTCGAAGTGATCGTTCCAGTAGAGAATACGTCACTAAAGCTCACAAGCTAATGGAACAGGAAAAACTGCGGTCGTGAGCGTGCGCATTGTGATCGTGTAATGGAACGCACCCATAGTAACTCCTTTATATAGTAACCTCTTCAGAACTTTAGATAAATAGACATTATTTCTTTATATTTGCTGAATCTGAAATAACACAACAGTAAAGTTGTATATTAGCTGGGATTAACTGCCATACATATGCTGCGAATATAGAAACGTAATATGACTAGCAGTATTTAATAATAATAATAGAAGGCGTATAAATTTGTTTACTTGTATCTATTGTATCCGGAAACAAAAATATATGGGTGTGGTGGATTATGTAACTCTTTAAGTTATGAGGTGGAAACCACCATCACTCCTACTGCTTTTTACATAATTTAGGACAACTCAGCTTCTGCCGATCTGATTCTCAAGAAACTTACACTCACATCGGGTATCTAGAATGGCATGATATTATGAAAAAATTAACCTTCAACTCCTCGACGCTGGTGATGCAGATGTATTTGAAGCCTAAACCATAGTAATAGGATTAATAACCAGAGTTGATGAAAAATTTAACGTTCAATTCTTGAACCCTGATGATGCAGGGCAATCTAATCTGTTTTTGGCGACACGAAGTTCGCCGGGTCAGCTACTAAAATGTAAATTTCCAGGTACAATGCTGTCTGAGCTGATGGGGTCCTTCCAGGCGGCGGCGGAGGAGGCCGCGCCGCCCTTCCTGCGGCGCGCCTGGCTGCGCAGCTTCGACGACTTCTCGCTCGCCGACTGAACATTACATGGAGATAACTTGAAATATCCACGACAAATATTTACATCGGTGGCGGCGGGTGGTCATCATCATGGGGCACTTCTTACCCTTCCTGGCCTCTCGTATACAACGGCTTTTAAAGCGGTATAAGGGGGGGATAAGGATTCTTCGAGTCTCGAGGGTCTCCTCTTTACCCGGGCAGTCTCAAGGGGGGTTGTACCCCTCGGTACAATAATATCGCTTCACCGCACTGCAATATTAATTAAAATATTGCAATGTTGAGAGGCGGTATTAATGTAATACCAACCCCACCGTTTAATGATTGATGCGGTCTAACTTCGGTCTACCTCCAAACTATGAGCCACAACCCTCCAGATGGTCGGAGGTGCCCCGCCCCAGGAGCTCCCGCGGAAGCGGTCGCTCCCCAGGAGAGCGGGCGGTGTGGGCCTCCGCCTCCGGCCTCGCGGTGGCGGAGGAAGGGCCTCATGCCACACGTAGACAAAAGTTTTCTCCAACTTGGTCTTAAGAGCACAAGGATCTAGACTTAGACATTTTCTTTGATCGTCAATTTGCAGATCGACATAAATTTGTATACATTTGGCAAATTTTTTTGATCGTCAAATTGCAGATCGACTTAAATTTGTATACATTTGGCAAATTGTTTTGATCGTCAAATTGCAGTTCGACTTAAATTTGTATACATTTGGCAAATTTTCGATCGTCAAATTGCAGATCGACTTAAATTTGTATACATTTGGCAAATTGTTTTGATCGTCAAATTGCAGTTCGACTTAAATTTGTATACATTTGGCAAATTTTCGATCGTCAAATTGAAGATCGACTTAAATTTGTATACATTAGGCAAATTTTTTAATCGTCAAATTACAGATCAACTTAAATTTGTATACATTTGGCAACCTTTTTTTTGGTCGACAAACTGCAATTGAAGTTTAATCAGATCCTCAAGAATTATAACTTGCCCACATTCAGTTCAGATCTTACGCCGCCACTGATTTATATTTATATGTAAGGGCTCACTATAGTGATCTCCTAATGGTTGATACTCGAACTCAGATTGAGAGTCCGAGATTCAAATCCTACGCGCCACTGAGTTTTCTGAAATTATGTGCGTATTAGAAATTAGTTATCATAGCTTTACAGTGTAGGAAAACTTTGTGAGAAAACACGAAACGAAATAAACTACAAATACGAAATTAATTTAAAAAAATTGCCAGTATCGCACTTGGTCAGAATGGTGTATGAGTCTGTGGTGGCGGGAGATCCAGCCAGGCTAGGTGATCATACCTGGGGAGCGACCGTGCTCCGAAAATCGTTGTTCGGAACTTGTATATATGCAGGATTCTGAGAATACTTCGAAAGCGTGTTTCAGAATACTAGTAGCGCCATCTCTTGACGAGTTGCGGGTGGTCGTCAGAAGTCTAAAGTTCTCTCATTCTGAGAGAAGACCCGTGCCCTTCAGTAGGAAAATAATGAGTTGACGACATGTCACAGCACAATACGTAATTCAATGTAAGTAATGAAAACGAATGACATTAGTACCCAACTAAATGTAAATATATTTCAGCATAGTATCTATAACAGTACATGTTATTATCATTTTGTACCAGTTATATGGGTCGGGGTCCCGGCAAAAGTAATGGTAGAAACAAAGTTAAAATTTACTGTAGATTATTTACTAATTATGTACTATCACTTGCATAAAAGTGACTTATTTGATGTGTACTTACTAAATATTTCAATGTATATGAAATAATACACAGAGGTCTTGGGTTCTATCCTCGGCTGGGATGTATGAATGAAGTTTAATCAAGAATCCTAATGTGCTATCAGTGTAGGAAGCTAAGGGCTCTTGCTGACGAGGGACGGTTTTTAGGGTACTTCTTAACCAGTGAAAATAGATAAATTAAAATTCTTGCATAACAAATTAAAAACATGTCAAATACAATATGTCCTACGAAGTACTCCTGACCAGACTCGTTTTAAATTTGTCTGGTAATTCGAATTTTGTAAACTATATAATTAATGTTATAGCACATAGTGTATTAGAGCATTCAAGTCGCATTGAGCGTTCAAGACTATATGCTTCAAGGAAATGAACTGTATTTTGTATAGAACTATAGACTCCATACAAAATTTCAGCTGTAATTTTTTTTTTTGTAATTCAACTGGATGGGAACACGCTCTGAAGGATGCGATGATTTTATTTTTAAAATAGCTCCAAACACAGCTTACTACTTGTGTACCTTAATTGCATTGCATGGTCCGACCGTTCGCGGACTATTTTGTATCTACAATAAAAAGCCCACCTAATATTCTCGTCGACGCAAGCCCTTTGATAAATAGTCTGTGATAAAAAGGCCTCTGTTTACAAGTGTGAGATTAGTCGTGAAGGATTTTTGAGACGATGCGTGGCATCCTTTAGTTAAAAATATAAGCTGATAAAAGTTTTAATGAACACACATGAGGTGAATTGAATATACCGTTAACAGCAAGGTGATGGGTCATTACTTCGCTTTTCTATGACATTTTCTGTACATACTATGTAACTTAAGCATGTTTTATTTATTACTTGTGATTTGTAAAAAATAGTACCAATGTTTACGTAACCATGGAGGGGAGAGAGGTATTCTCTCTTTTGCTGAGAAGACTAAGGAGTTGGATAGGAAATACTTAAATGACCCCCACAGTTGACTTAATCATTTAAATTCAATGTATTATAAACATATTAATATTAATCCTATAAATGTTATACAATTACTCTTACCCAAATTACTAATTTAAAATATAAGTATTTATGTGGCTAAGGCGAAAGTGGACGTCAACCCTTTAGCATATTGAGCTCTTTACCCGGATTATTATATGAATGTCATGTAGTACTTTATGTATATTGTTGATTGCCAAATGATTTATTTGTGTATATTAATATGAATTAAATTATTTTATTCATTTTGTTACTTTTTATTTCATAATCCATAAAGTACGTCACCACAAGTTTAGTATACCTTATGGTTTATATAGATAGTAAAGAGTTAAAGACATCTACCGTGCATTACTTCAGCTTAGGAACATTACTGCTATTGTTATAAATATTTACATCATTCATCAAGTCAGATTATAAGGTAAATCTTTCCTTGATATCTCCTGTTCATGCCAAATTTGTATGATTTAAATTTTACGTGATATTAAGTATCAATTTATATTTTTCTTGATTTTCTGAAATAGTTTAAACTTCTTACACCTGTTCATATTGATGCACCCACTGCATTTTCTGATTGCACGCCGACTCATTGTAATAAATTTTAAAATTATTCCCACGAACGTCTCACGTAAATCAACGATCTTATACCCGATTGGCAACGTATCTGTTATCTACTTTATGTAAACCCCGTGTACTACATGGATTTGATGACATGGTATGTTCATGGCAGCAGTGGCCACTTGCCACTTGGAATGTTCAGTTGCTACCTCAATTATAACAGTAATGACATCAGGTGAATATGTTAAAAAAAACTACTAATTGTTTTCCTTTTAAATTTATATTAAACAAAAATAATATTCATATTAAGTCAAAAATATTTACACAGTTACAATATGATCTATACCTATCAATTTGGATTGAAAGAAAACCTAAATCTATACATCAATCTATACACACACACTTTCCATTTTTCTCTGTATATAGCGTACTTGCAATGGCGGCGAGCGCAGGAATCCGCCTACGGCCGCGGGGTGCAAAGGGCCTCGCGCCTCACAGACACAGGGCCTCCCAAGACTTGGCGTAGATTTGGCGACCTTTTTTATTTTAGTCCTCAAATTGCAGATCGACTTAAATCTATATAAATTTAGCGACCTTTTTTTCTAGGTCGTCAAATTGCAAATCGACTTATATGTGTATGTATTATAATGTATGCCTTGCGCCGCCACTGTGTACTACTTTATATAAGTGAGTTGCAATATATATATATGGAATGTAGAAAAAGAATTAAATGCAAGAAGCTTTTGTATCTTACATCAAATACGTCACGAATTTGTGCTTATACAATAATTCCTAATGTTTACAAAATTACAAATATAAATACAATATTATGTATAAGCTATGAAAAAATGTTATTAATAAATTACAAAATTTAATTACTATATGGCTCCCGAAACGAGTCTTTAAAATTGATTGCTGAAATATGAAAGGAAATTTCGAATTCATATCATACAGGGTGATTTTCAAGTGTGAGTTAGTCTTAAACTATAAGGAATAGAGAGGGTAAAAGCTATCAGGATTCGAAAAGGTTTTTAACGGAGGCAAAATACAACATTACTCCATTGTATAGTGCTGCATGAAAGGATGACATTCTAGGAAGTAATAATTAATTCCAAACTAAGTAAACTCTAATTTTTAAAGACCTCAACTAACAAATTCTACAGTATTATGTCCTTTGGTTACACTACTTAGTTGTTATTATATTAGGTTATCTAGTTGTTTTCAACTTTTCGACATTCCTTACAGTTTCAGATTAGGTCATCAACACACATTTGAAGAGTCATCCTTCAACACTATATTAAAAATATATACATATTTAATACCTTGTACAGCATTTCCTACTTAAAAAAATTTAAATATAGATGATAACTTCTTAAACCTACACTTTTTCAGTAGTCACTACAGGATTTATTAACGGTGGGGTATCATCATAATCCGGGACATGGAAGAAGTAGAGCATAAAACCAGCTGCTAATAGGAAGTGCATGGCAAGTATCGATCCAATCAGCATCAGGGAGTGCTTTGATTTCTTTAGAGCTGGCAAGAGCCAGAACACCAAGGCAACTCCGGAGTCCAGTGCAGCCATAAGAACCAGGACCCATTGTAGCCAGGAAACTTGGATAGTCCAGAGAATCGCCACAGGGATGTAGATGGATAACGAGTACCCATAGAGGCAGAACAGCGATATCATTGTTGGTGTACTCTGTTCCTGTAAAAAAATGTTTCTGTCATATAATCATTTCAACTAGTAATTTGTTGTATAATTTTTTTTTTTAATAATTTTTTTTAAACAATTTTTAAATAATCAATTATCCTCAAAAGTTGTGTAACCTTTATAATGAATCCAAGTATGTACTAAAATATTTAAATATACACATAATATGCACAATCAAAAAACCGTTTATTTTATTTGTGGTTGTTATACATTTGACAAACTTTTTTAATTGGTCGTCAAACTTCATTCAGCATATTTTTGACCTTTTTTCAAGCAATAACGCTATTTATCCGATGTTTAGCTATATCCTACATTGGGTTATATTTTAATTAACCTGTCTGGACCGGGATTGAACTCAAAACTCATTATGCATCGTCTATCATGTCTTATAAAAACACGCTTTCTACGCTCATAGCAACACACTAAGATTTTCTCGTATCGTTACTGTATCGTGGGGACCATTGACACACTCACGACGAATAAATAAACACCCAGACCCAGAACATAAATCTAAACTCATCATTCAACATCTGGCCAGGAATAGAACGCGGGACCCATTGTCCGTCATACCGATATGGTAAGTACTCCGCCATGCAGATTTTGTTACAGGTTCAGATATTTACATAAACTCCCTGCGTATATTAAGCCCAAAAGTAGTGTTATATTCAAGTTTCGAGTCTAATAGATTTTTATATTAGATATATCGTTCATATCGATTACGGTCACACAGCTAATAAATAGAATTTCGGGTCTAATATACTTTATATTAGATATATCGTTCATATTGATTACGGTCACACAGCTCATCAAGATTCCCGATTACAATTCACATACCTCAATCAAGTGCGAGTCCTCAGTAGTCCAGCGGAGCGCGGCCCACAGCGCCAGCGGCACCACCCACACGTAGCTGAGGATGGCCGTCGCGGCGTACGACACCAGGTGGAAGTCGTAGCGCCACTCGTGCGTCGGCTTGTTCTGGAGGTAGCTCGCTATGTTCCCGCTCACTGCTATTGTGAAGATCTGCCAATAATTTATTCATCTAGCATTCACTACCCTTCGTAATACGCTTCATATTATGTTTTACGAAAACATTATTAAGGTTTTTATCATCATTTCATCATTGCAAGTTAAAGCCTTAAAAAACGAAAGCATGCAATGTATGGGCGAAAACTCAAACAAAAATTGTTTTTATGAAACTAATTGCCTTTTTTAATGAAATTACCTTAGAGGCAAAGTGAAATAAGCAACGGATCGGTACAGATCGGTATTATGAACTTTATTGACGATATGATACTCTGACTCGCCCACAAAGGGTTCTGCCACTATTTATATAAAACGGCAACAAATAACTTCTGAAAATTACGAAATCTATAAAAATTAAAAAACAATTTGAAAATGCAATATGAATTATATCAAGTCATTTCAATTCTAAATTAAGCTACATGATCATTGTACATTTTATTCTGCCACCATTCTATAATTATAGAACGTAATATTAAAAATATTATTAAATTAATGTTTGCAATGTGTTTCACCGCACTAACATTTTATATAAGGCAACCTGAGGTATTGGGAGTCAAAAATCACTTGTGATTTACTTTAGACAGAACCTCTATTCTAAAATATATGAAGTTAATTGCAGATCTGCTTAGGTAGCAGTGACTTTTGACTTGACAGTAAGCTTATTTACTACATATTGTAAACTTCTTTACAGAAATAAATGTTTATCTGTATGTCCTTTATAGAATCATGAACTATTCTCTCATGTGATGATCGTTAGCAAAGTTGTTATTCATGAGCTTGTGAAGGTTTTTTTGTGATGTCATAGCAACATGCACAGGATACAGATAGTTAATATAACAATCTTACCAGTGTAACAGCAATCCAGATAGGGCCATACAAATCTGGTTTTCCCTTGATTCTTTCATCAAAAAAGTTCCGGGAGAACTTCTGCGGAATGACTGAGGATGTGATCCTTTCCACCACCTCACTGGTTTGCACATTGAAGTATTTCTGATAATACTCTATGGTCCAAAAGTTGTGATTTGCTGGGAATCAAACAAATTTAGGTTAGTTTATTTGTTTTAAATATAAAAAGTAGAGAGTAAGTGTCCATCTTATGGTATGTGGCCAATGACCTATCTGGACATCTGTGATAATGTCAGATGGGGTAAGGATAAATTATTATCCCTCTGCCTGTTATGGTGCTCCAGATGAGCGTATCTTACTTACCACACTCTAAACTGAATAAGTTGTAGTATAATTGTTTGTTTCTAACCTCCAGAGGTACCAGTTAAATAATAAACCTTGTTTTTGTGGTAGAACCGCCTAGCAGTGGAGCATTCTTATGTCAGCAGTATAACAATAGGGTACCTTTCTTAGTGCTATTAAAACTAAGCTAACACATTAAAATTAGAGAGTTTTGACCAAGTATGACTGTTTGTATATTAAAATAAAAACATGGATGTCTCCATACAACCCACTAAGCCTCATCAGAGAAAGAGTATGAGATAAGTATGTTTAAACATAATTTTCCATTGAAAATAAGTTGCCTATTTTAAAGTTATATTGAAATATGCAACACAACTTTATTATGAACCTGTGTTGAATAGATTTTTGCACTTCAATGCTGCAGCAACTCATAAACTGTAGGTTTTGTTTGTTATCAAACTTTATTTTATTTATAACTAGCTGAACCCTGAAGCTTCCACCGCGTTCAAAAAATCGATGTATCGATTGTCCTGTGGGAATAAGATATTTTCCGACAATAAAAAGTAGCCTATATGTTAATCCAGTGTCAGCTAACTCCATACTAAATTTTATGAAAATCACTCCAGCCGTTTAGACGTGAAGAAGTAACAAACATACACACTCACAAACTTTCGCCTTTATAATAATATTAGTATGAAAGTATGATCTGTTCTTATATTTGCATGGTTAATGTTAATATTTCTTACACTGTGGTGCCGCTTGTTCCTCCTGTACCTCCTTTGGTTCCTCGTAAGCATAATTAGAATTGGACATAGAACTGTTGTATTGATTGGTATGGACAGCCTCCACGTCAATACGCGCGCTCCCATCATGCTCCGGGGAGTAATCCTGGAAGTCCAATAGCTCCCCCGTAGGAGGTTTCGCCATTTTTGCTGATTTTAATACGCTTTACTAAATAAATCTTATATCTGAGAATCAATTGATTTTTAGCTAATACTTCTTTCCTTCTTTACTGACTCAAATCAAAACGTCAAATGTCAATGTCACATAATACGAATCTCCGTTATGATTGTCAAACTCATTGGTGTTATAATTTAATTAATTTTATTTGTTGATGCTTTGCAGTTTAGTTTTTTTAGTTTGATACCTAATTTGCATAAAAAGTTTATAATACCACATTTTATTTACAGCTTGCATTTCTATCTAAAATATATCTTTACTTGTTTCCTGTAAGAATACGATTCAAATCAACGGCTTTTCTATATCGTCGCATAATGAATTATGGGTATCTCAAAATAATGAACATGTTACATTTTCATCAAAAAATATTATTATAATTTGAGTATATGAATATTTTAAACGCAATATATTATGTGTTGGCTGTAGAATTAAAAATAACTATTTGAGACAGTTTATTTGCTCTCCTGAAAAGTTGCTAATTTTTAGATCCGCGGTGTTAAACCTAAGCGACGATATGTCATTTAAGTTTTTTATTTTATTAAATACACAACTCTGCGTCTTACGACAAAATTTAAGGTAGCTTTATTTTTGATCTAGAACTGCAGTGATATAATAAAAAAAATATAAACCCATCCTTGTTCCATTTATTTATTATAATGTAAAATAAAGAGCAGACGGCTTGAAAGGTATCTTCGCGTGATCGGTCGTGGATTGCTAGTGCCTTACATTAGCGTAACTGACCTTAGATAAGAAACGTATTTCACAGATGTATTTGGGTTGGCCGCAATCCTCATTTAACCATTATTAGTGGTTCAGAATTAGAGCAATAGTTGGGTTCGCAACCGTTCCTTCCTCTACTGAAGGAGGAGGTTCGAGGAACACAACGACGGAACCAAAGTTATACCTACCTTCCTTCCAGCCTACAGTCTTAGCTTCAAGCTTGCCATAAAAACCCGGTGAAGCTATAAAAGCCACTAGACCCAAGAGTTTATAACAATTACAAAAAAAAAATACAAAAGCATGAACAAATGCAAAGTACCATAAAAACATCAATACGAAATTACCACTATGCGAACTTTATTTCCATCACTTCGATCGAATACCCAGTATATAAGTGTATCATCTATGGAATACCTATGGAGCTCTCCGAATAAAGTTGACTGCTGGATCATTACCGTATTTGCTTCTCTATCCTACATTTGTACCTGTGATTGTCATGCCGCATCCGCACATTTGCCAAATCTCAACAAGCCGTTACAAATTCAAACGTGCGGGCGGAGCGTTTGGCTTGGCTTGTATTAGTTTACAAGCGCATGGAGCGGATCCGATCGAGTGTCGGTTTTTTGTCGCAAGTATATGGGACTTTGCCGCAAGCGCACACGTCCACACGTTTGCAAACACTCAGTCTAGATTGAGCACTGTAAATAATTGGTTTTCTTTTGTAAGAAATGAGTAAACGTATTACTTATACATGAGCTAATGTATGTTTCATTACCTTTTCAATATTCTTTTGGTTTTTAATAACAATAACTTCAGCTAAATGTTATAGGCCGTACAATATCTATGTCAATCACGTCCGTAATAACTACACGAACATAATAACTTTCTTGCAATCGTGTGGATAGCGATGTTTGGTTCGCAAAGTCAAGCCAAACGGTTGTAGTGGTTTGGAGTTTGCGGCAAGCGGCAAGCGGCAAGCGTGCGGACGCGGAATGACATATTGGTGAAATCACGTATTAGTCAGCTAGTGGCTTTTAAGTGGCTTGTGTAATCGTTTTCATGATTTTATTAGAACCATTTATATAGCCAAAAGCTTGAATAATATAATTGTAAAACGCCATTTTTGGCGTTGGGAATAAATTGGGATTGATAATGAAGTGTTGTACAAACGGAGGCAAATAAATTATGAATAAAATCTAATTATTAATAATAAAAATCTATCTTAAATTCCATACTAAATTCTGTGCTTTTTCCAACCTCAATAAATTTTATGATGATATAACTCTGTGAATTATATTTTTTATGTATAAAATTGCCAGTAATGTAAATTCTAATGCGTCAATTTGGAGCACACTATAGTTTTAGGTTCGGCCATTTTGATTTCTTAAAGCTTGCTTGTGCGACTTACGTCAAGACGAGCTAAAGCCAGCCAGTTCCTCGAATTCTTGGTTGTATTTAACATCGAGCTACGTGTTTAATCTAAAAATATGTTCATATCATTCTGTACGTGAGCCTGGTCATTCGTATTGTGTAATCAAAATCAAAATCGGTCGTAAAATCTGTGATAACGTAAGTTTTCTACGTGTTGCCTTGTAATACTTCGCCATTTTGGATGTGCAGCCACGTAATATTGGATTATTCGGTTTTACAGTGATGTGCAGTTGAAGATCGTGCTTGGTATGGTGGGATCGGCGTCTAGAAGCCAGCAATATGTCGAAGGAAATCGCAGAAGAGTACGCGTCGAGTCTGGCGGACCTCACCGTCAACAGCAAGCCGCTGATAAATATGCTGACGATACTGGCGGAAGAAAATATCGAGCATGCTGGTGTTATCGTTGATACGGTGGAGAAACACTTGGAGAAGGTGAATTTGCATTTTTAAAGTTAGGCGTGAGGCGGCGCTGGATGCCCGCGCCTTGCCAGCAGGATGTCGCGAAAGTTGCGCACAGTGACGCCCGCTTGGTGAAATTATCTGACCTCCTTTGTAATGTCCCCTTACGAACAGGTATCTCCTATACATTTGATTATAATATACCCCACCGACTCGTACTTTACTTAGCAAAGATAAGATAAATTCTATGATTTTCCTTATCTTGTGTTGTATCCAATTAAAGTTTCCACATAGTCAACTTGTAAAAACCACATGACATGGCTAATTTTTTGTACTGTTTTAAAGTAGCAGGCCTGTTTGAACTCATTTTTTTGTGTCTGTAGTTATAACTTTATTAAAATTTTTGAAGTAAGTAATTAAATAACTTACATATGCAAAGTTTTACATTATTCCTAGAAAAGTTTTAAAAATTTACACCTAAAAATTGGTTGTATGGAGCATATTTATTTGTAAAAGAACAGTATGGTATTTTAGTTTAATATGTAAGATTTTTTTTTCATTGGTTAATGTTCTTAGAATAATTATTTACTAGTGAGTTCCTCAGAATTGAATTGTTTAACATAGTTGCAGAAACACAAATAACAGAAAACAGAATTGTCTTGTTTACTTTACAAACATTGGAGATACCTGTTTCGGATGCATAAATAAACTACACAAAATTGCCCATTAGTGGTATGTTATGATATGACAAGCTCATTCATTTCAGAAGTGTATGGACATGTAATAATAAATGATTTTTAAAACAGACTTCTTATTTATTTTTCAATTGTATAATTAAATGGGCTGCTGAATTAAATTTTGTCTTATTGTACCCGAACCAATACTTATGGATATGTGATTAGGGATTAATGTTAAATTGGGAAGGAAGATGTGGATAAAATCACTGGACAAGCCAATTTGGACTTGGTCAGCCCAGGGGTTTGGGACTAGAAGTATGTTTCCTCCACACAGGTACCCCCAGAGATCAAGCTGCCTGTTCTGTATTTAGTTGATTCTATAATCAAGAATGTCGGCGGGGCGTACACACAGAAGTTTTCACAAAGCATCGTAAACATGTTCACTAGGACATTCAAACAGGTAAATACTTGATTTTTATCTATTTCACGTTTTAATTATTTGGTACTTTTATCGTATTTTTATATTGTGTCATGTGTTTTACAGGTAGATGAGAAAATCAGGTCACAAATGTTCAAGCTCCGGGAGACATGGCACGAAGTATTGCCGCCGACTAAGTTGTACCAGTTGGATGTAAAAGTGAACCTGATTGACCATGCGTGGCCAATACAAGTCCAGCCGCAGCAGTCAAACATCCATGTAAATCCAAATTTTCTGAAAAAGGTGTTTTTTTTAGTTGATTATGTTTGACATACTTTTATCATTCGGGCGTATTTGGCCATTCACATAAATCTCCCTAGTGGCATGCAATTTACTTTACCCTTATTTCTTAAGCTGTGGTTACGACCCATGCTTAATTGTTCTGGGCATTCCCTTGTTACTTTCCTTAATGTATTTTTCATAATAACAGTATATAAAATCTATTTACAACCGTTAAACATATATATAGCTTACTGCTACGAAATATATTTATTTCATTATCTGAAGGGAGCTCTTACATAATGTTAGTTACAACATTTTTTCTTAATATTTTTGAGTAAAACATTTGTATATGTCCATGGACTATGAAATGTACTGAAGACATTATTTTTTCTAGCAGCCTGCACCCACGGCAAGTGTTACACCAACCATGCCGGTGGAAGAAGATGAGAGGATGCGCAGTATCGTCGCCAAGAAGGAGCAAGAACTGCTCATGCTGCAGAGAAAGAAAGTAGAAATGGAGTTAGAGCACACTCGGCGACAACAGGAGCTTGCAGGGAAAACTGTTAAAAAGGTATTTATCTAAGAAATATTGAAGCTAAAGATTATATACAAATAACCCGACAGCTAAAACGAATTTGCACTATATGCAATTTATATAACATTTTATTGAATACGCTTTCTACACTCATAGCCCCCACTCTAGGATTTTCTCCTGTGTCGTGGGTACCATGGAAACACACAAGACGAATACACAAAGACCTAGATCCAGAACATGAATCTAAACTCAATATTCAGATACCTGACCTGACCGAAACCCATTGCGCGTCAGACCGGTATGGTAACAGCTGCGCCACGCGGGTCGAATTTAACTTTAGAAGTTGGTGTCAATATACACTCAGCGGCACGGAATCTTGGCCAAACTCATAACATGCGATAACAATTTTTCAAGTGGGTCTAACTTTGTTCTTATTGTATAAGTGGGTAAGAATAATGTTTACCATAATCATAAGAGGGTTAGTAATCAAGTTGAAGTGCATTTTGGTTTGGGTTCTGAAGTTTAGTTGCACCTTTGAATTGTGCTCTGGAATTTGCTAGTGTTAAGTTGCCGAAGTTCTTTGGTTTTATTGTGATAAATAAACATCTAAAGGCGCCTTACGATCCATAATAATGCCTTTGTCACCAAGTCAGGTAGCACAAGCAGCGGCATTAGTCCAGCAAGGGATGACCCATCGTGAAGTGGCTACTATCCTTAACGTACCGCGTTCTTCGATGCAATATGCACTGAAACGGTACCAAGAGACTGGTCGCTGCACACGCAGACCAGGTAGTGGCGGTGTACGTTGCACGTCAGCTCGTGACGACCGCTTTATCGTGTTAGAGATTTTAAGAAATCGCTTCCTTACCGCTGTGGAGATCCGGCAACGGCTTCAAATATCCAGGAATGTAAGTGTTAGTGAGCGTACGGTGAGAAGACGTATGGCGGAAGTTGATTTAAGAGCAAGAAGACCAGCCCGTGGCCCACAGCTTCTCCCACAGCATAGAGCAGATAGACTTCAGTTTGCTCGCGAACATGCTAACTGGTCTCATGAACAATGGGCAAAGGTTTTGTTTACGGACGTGTGCAGGATCGCTTTAAATGCACCTGATGGTCGACAACGAGTGTGGAGAAGGAAAGGTGAACGATATCTGGCGATTACTACCACTCCAACAGTAAGTTTTGGTGGAGGCTCTATAATGGTATGGGGTGGCGTTAGTTCTGATGCATGTACAGAGTTGGTCATCGTCAATAACACTCTAACTGCAACACGATACATCGAGGATATCCTTCAGGAATATGTTGTACCCTTTGGAGGGTTTATCGGATATGATCAATTCACTTTAATGCATGATAATGCACGTCCACACGTCGCTCATATCGTAAATGACTACCTTGAAGAGGTCGGTATCCAAAAAATGCAGTGGCCAGCTCGTAGCCCTGACTTAAACCCAATAGAGCACATCTGGGATAAGCTAAAAACAAAAATTAAAACAGCATCGAACCCACCACAGACCCTTAACCAGCTTCGGGATGCTGCACTGATGGCCTGGCGCGACTTATCGCAAAGTGGACATTAAAAATGTCATCCAAAGCATGCCAGACCGAATGCAGGCTATCATAAGGGCCAGAGGAGGAAACACGCGATATTAAAAAGTACAAGATGTTATCAAACATTAAACAGTTTTCGATTACTTGTGCTCAAAACTGCAGTGTTTAATTTTGTGTAAATGTGATTTTGTGCTTAATCTTCATTATAAACTTTAAAAAAACGTTATTAATGAGTAAAAATGATTAAAGACGTTAATTGGAAGAACGACGATCTAAATTAGCCTAAATTAGCAGTGTAAAATAAAAAATACGGAATTTATCACAATTTTTATACTTGGCCAAGTTTCCGTGTCGGTGAGTGTAGTAACATAGAAATATAAGTAGATATTTTTTACAAGGGTACCTAACAATATTATGATAGTCATTCTTCTGTCATGTTCTTTCTCTCTGATTAAAAATGATATAGTCAATGTCACTCTGCAAATTGAGTCAATTCCAATGCTATATTATAATTTACAACCCTTCAAGTCATTTAGGCTGGAGCTTGCGTCAAATAAATTCACACACATACATACAAACATACATACGTTCGAAAAACTTCTTCTGATACAGTTGGGTAATAAAAACACCTGACATTTTACAAAATGTATACCTTAATTACATAAGCCTGCTTTTCGCAACACAATTTTTAGGCAACTTGGCACTTTCAATACAATTTCGAATGTACGCGAATGACATCAAAAATTCGTATAATTTCATTTATTCAAAAAAAATTAAATCATTCAATTTAAATATTCTGTTATTTTTAGAATTTTTCATTATGTTAAATAGTATTGTCAACGTATAATCTATGTATGGACCAAATAATCGAATTTCATTGTTTTCCTAAATATGGATTAAATTTTAACATTCCTGTATAATTAAATAACCCTCGTTCAGTAGTAGTAATAGCCCAATGACAAGCATTTGTTAGTGTCTCATATAAATTTCTAACTTTTTCACATGCCAGTTAGAAATATTGGAAAAGGGATGGCCTATCTTACTTTGTACTAGTTACTTTGTAATGTTTAGACCATTGTCTTAAAGCGTTGGTTGCGACCCCTTAGGAGTCGTAAAGTCTTCACTCGCAGAATCTCAGCAAGAAAGAAAAAAAACAAGAGTTTTATCAAAAGCTCTTTTGCAGGGTCTTATTAGTTGTTGCTTATATATAAAATGCCCAATAATGTACAGATTTAATAAAACAATACATGCTAAACACAAGTTACATTACAACTAGCGGATGTTAAGGGATTGCGAAATATTTTACATGGTATAATGGTTGTTTCAGTGGTTTAGAATTGACTGTTGTTATTCCAGGTGGTACCGGTGGTGCCCCCGGCGGCCACGCCCCCCGCGGCGCCGCCCGCTGCGGCGGCTGCGGTCGCGGGCGAAGCCCCCTCCGCTATACCCATCAAACAGAGACTGGGGCCGGTGAGTTACATTTTACATAAGCTTCCTTTTATCTTTTTTAACATCTGGTATCATATCCACCATCCATCAATTCGCACTTGGCCAGCGCGATGGCCTAATATGGCTCACTCATTCTGAGAACAAAACCTGTGCCCAGCAGTGAGACAAGAATGGGTTGTACCCAACGTCTAGTGAAATCAGAATACATCTACTGGTGAGGTACCATTACCACTTACTTGTGTGGTCGCTGACTCTCTTTCATATAAGACATCTCAGTCCTCGAGAATAGCTATGCATGTGATTGACTTTAAATAGAATCCTCGTCCTATGTGAAGTTGCTAACAGATGTTCATGAGCGACATTGGCCAATTACCAGTTTACGATAGTTTAATACCTTAATCAAATAAAAAACGAGCATACGTAATTCTTTATTAATTAACTAGCAGACCCCCGCGAATCGAACGCGCTAACCACAATCCATCCATTAGACTTTTAAAGTCCATTGTTGGACATCTTCCTCTCCTCGTTTTGTCAACAGACACAAATATATTAAATTTTTTTGGAATTTAATTGAGTTTGCCGCAAATTGGGCAAATTTCCGAAAATACTTTTAAACCTATATTTTACCCTCAATTTTCAATATATGAAAGCCGAAAGACAAATACTCAGTTGGTATGGTATTTCATACAAACGTACTATTCCATTTTTTTCAAAATAGGCTGTGCATTGTATGTCAGTCAATATGTCTGTCAGATTTAGTTTTCAAACATGGGTCAAAGATGAAATGTAATTTAACTCAAAAGCACTAAGGAGTATCGATGCAAAAATCTCCAAATTAATTTTCTATTCTGTTAGGGGATGAGTTCCAATAAAATACGACACACGTCTTCAATCAATTCTGTTAAAGAATTATCCGAAATTTGAAGTAGATTGGACCAATAAATCACGACTCCCATACAAACTTTGCCCCATTATTGCAATATGTTATAACAGGTTTTATCTTACAAGTTTGTTACATTACAAAATACTTTATTGAAACCTTAAAGTGACATAACTAAATTTATTATAAATATTGCAAAACTGGATTTAGTGTCCAAGCAGTTAGTTGGTGACAATTCTGTTACATACGGTTACGAAAATCTAATTGTGAAATCAATCATCCGTACTACTAATCCAAAACGATAACGCAATTTAAAAAAATGCAAACATACCAGAAAAAGTTTTTAAGTATGTACTTCACAATGTTTTTTTTTCTTTTTTTTAATACTTATAGCCAAGAATTTATTTTGTCGTCGGAAACTTTGATTATATAAAGAGGAGTACAAAAGTATTATTTTCAAAAAACATTACATTTGATACCTAGATTAAGGGATGTCTCCAAACTAATTTCGTCCGCCATATTGGATGTGTCAAAGACCTCACAAAGCTAATCGTGCATTATCTTTGATACCAAAAGTGTGTGCAATATTTCAGATCAATCAGTTGAGGACAACTGCTTTAAAATTTAGCTTTTGCAAGACTGCTCCTAACTAAGATGCGAGGTTAAATAACAACTTTTTCTGAAGTACTGAGGGAAAAATAGAAAGTAGAGAGCTTTAATTTTTGTTACTTATAGATAAATATTTTAGATTTTTTAGTTCAGCTGATTTCATAACATTCATACATAGATAGATAAAAGTCAAGGTAATATAAAGCGTATAAAATTACCAGTGAATACTTTGCAAAATACAAATATATAACATCTAAATTTGTATATTATACATAAAAAAATTGATTTGTCCAATGTTCCGTTATACTTAGTGACATATTTTCGTTATTATATTAGAGGACTCGTCTGAACTGTACGAGTATGTACATTAATATAAAGAGCTGTACCCTGCGCGCGTTGCTACGCCATCATAAAAAAAACACCAGAAACCTTCGTGAGCTCATGAATAACAACTTTGTTAAAGATCATCACATGATCAAATGAATAGTTTACGATTCTATAAAGGACATACAGACAAAAAATCATTTTTATAAAGAAGAAAGAAAATTAAGTATACTGTACATGCCAATTTGAGTTAACTTATAGTTTCTTTGCATTTGAATAGATGGTAATTATTTAAACGAAACATACTTTCTGAGCAATCTCCTTAGAAGTATTAATTGAAAGTCCGTCTAGTAATCGAAAATGTCTCCGTTGTCAACAGCCCGTAAACAAAGCAGGCGGGCGCATCGCTCCCGTGAGCGGGGCGCTGGCGGGCGCGCGCCGCGACCCGCGCCTCGCCCGCCGCGCGCCGCCCGCCGCCGCGCCCGCGCCCGCCGCCCCCGCCGCCGCCGCCGCGCCGCCCATCGCGCCCAACGTGTTCGACATCAAGCCGCTCGAGCGCGTCACCAAGCGCAACAACGTCATCACCATCGACGTGCGGCCCGAGCGCGACCCGCGCCGCCCCGCGCGCGACCCGCGCCCGCCCGACCGCGCGCGCGATCGCCCGCGCGTGCGCCGCCCCGACCGCCCCGAGCGGCCCGCGCGCCCCGAGCGCGCGATCGACGCCTACATGGATCGCCTGCACGTGCCCGATCCCGAAAAGATCAACAAGCTCCCGCCGATCCCGAAGATAGTCCGCGAGGAGCCGCGCGAGGAGGCCCGCGAGGAGCCGGCGCCGGCCAAGCGGCGCAAGGAGGCGGGCCGCGAGCGCAAGAAGCGGCGCGAGGGCAAGGAGGGCGCCGCGTCGCCGGACAAGCGGGCGCGCGCGCGCGAGCGCAGGGCCAAGGCGGCCGGCGAGGAGGCGGAGGAGCGGCCCGAGCCGGAGGTGGTCGCCTTCAAGGAGCTGCGCAACTACAACAAGGAGCGGTACATGCGCCGCAACAAGCAGAAGTCCGAGAGCCCCGAGCGGCCGGACGAGCGGCCCGGGGAGCCCGAGCCGGCGCCGCCGCCCGATACCGAGCCCGCAAGTAAGATATCCCCCTATGTTAGAGTGCGAGGTTGATCGAGCGCCGAGCGTTTCCGACTGTGATATTAGGTTTTAAGAAGATATGGACCGCCTGTTCTGTGATAAAATAAAACATTTTTAATTCTTGGAGTATTCGTGTTGGTATTTATCATCGAAGTCGCACCCTCTATTATTAAGTTTCGAGAAATCTCATTACTAACGTCCACATATCGAATATTTTGAATCTTTGGCAAAATTACATTGCATTTTCAACATATTATATTTACGTTGCACAATTTGGTGTTCATATAAGCTTTTTTATTCTATTCTTAAAGTAATGTTTCTATCAACTATTTGTCTTCAGTAAATTTAAAGTTCTTTTATCATTCTTCATAAGATGAAATCAAACGAGATATTAGAATTAATCTTAAAATCATTCAATGTTAAAGCAGAGCACAAGAAATTGAAATCATTGTTATACCAAATTGTAAACAGAAGACGATATAAAAAAAATCTTGTGACTTGTTGTTGCGAATCTGTATTTTAAAAAAACAATTTCATCCAGTGGGCTGATGTGAGGTAGACAAATATGTTAATTATCACTTGAATCTTTCGTATCTCCACATATTTATTCAAATCTGGGGGCACGGCAGTGCCCCCGCCAAGTCGAGTCTATATTTTGGTACAATTTATCAAAACTTGTCTCGTCTAATATTAAGCCATTGCATGCGCATGCGCCTTTAGTGATATCACTTTCGATAAGGCTGCTAGCGTCAATACCATAGGCTGATTCACAGCTGAAACATTTTTTTTAATTCAACAATTTCAAGAAATGTACTGCGTATTATATTATACAGTAGTATATGCGTGTTACACAATGGAAGAAAAGTGTCCTGAGACAAGAGGGATGGAGTGAGTGAACAGTGCCACAGTGAACATAAATCTTCCGACGTCTACGGTTTTCATCCACATTGTTGTAAACTGAACGTGCGTCTTAAACCTCGAGGAGTTGTTTAAATTTATACAGTAGAAGAAATTATTGTGCTAGAAACTACTTGAAAACATACAAAAAGACGGTCTTCAGTGATCTTTGGATAAAGGACGAATTTTTGCATGTAAACATGTTGCTGGGACATGCTTAAAGATAAGTGATTTCTTTGTAAGTTGTGTAAGTAGTGAAAAATACCGAATTTCAAGCGACTCACCATGCAGCTTTGTCCTCTACTACATACAGCGATTGTTGCCGAAATCAAAATTAACTTAAGCTGCTATTGTATCAGACTATATGAGATATAGTCAGTACGTGTATGTACTAACATATTAAATATACATAATTTAACTATGTTATTAAAGAGTAGACATGTTCAGGTATTTGATTATAAAAAATATTTTTGTATCCAAATGAATTTAGTTATTTATTACAAGTATATGATACAAGGTATTTTATTTATTGCTAATCTGTAGAATCAACTTTCATTCTAATTATGTATATTTTTATACGCATTATTTTGCATCTACGCATGTTACAGATCTATTTTTAACTAACTACGTGTTTAATTCTTTACAAAATGGTATTATATTAAGGTATTAAAAATTTCTCCAAATCATATTATGATTAAGATAAAATTATTTTAGCACGGGATATTTGGTAAATATGACAAAAAGATTTAGTCTTAAACACACTGCAATGCAATTCACTGCAATGTGTTTAAGACTAAATCTTCTATCTAATGACAAATCTCTACTCTTATACTCTTCGTAGTATGCTCCTTGTTGAGGCTATGGACGTAGACACTACAACAAGTAATTAAAAATACTTCTATAGCAATAACGATAGCATGAAATAAGAAAATATAAATCATTATTCAAGACCTCACAGTGTCACAAGACTTAATTAAAACTTAGACTTAGTATTATTTCCAACTACTTACACGATGTCGTTCAATTTGTGGGCGCTATACATATGCAGAATGGTGTGTACATTCTTCTAGAGCACGTCTAAACAAACATTAGATTAAAAATTGCAGTTACATTTCGACTATATTTGTAAATATGAAGTTAAAACAATTTATTACACAATACATGTAAATAATAGTCTTGTATATCCTGATGAAATTTGAAATATCTTATATTAAATTTTATAATTGTTAAAGTCTATACACTCTTAAATAACAAATAACTTGTATACTTTGTATCTAAGTTATACGTAACATAGGGACCAAAAGTGCGAATGAGACTTGTTCTATAGATATCTATGAAAAAGACAAACATTTAGTGTATTTTAATGACATGATAAATGACAGCGTTATAGTTAATCACGTAATAGATTAATTATAACCATGTTAAAAATACCAATTTGTATACCTAATTGTTGTCCATCAAACATCCTGTAATCGCGAGAAAGCAAAAAGTGATGACCAATAAATATGACATGGACTATCATACTCCAATCTGGAAGACATACATCTACATAGGCTTCATAAAGATAAAGAATTGACATCGTAAAAAAGATTTTATACGCATTTTTCTAAAACTTCATCGACATTTTATCTATTTAATTTCGAACATTTTAGGCATAGGCCATGCATTGTTCGGAATCGGTAGGACATGACAGTCTACGAAGACGCCTCGAAAATATGCTGCGATGAAAAAAAGAAACACACTGCGAGCAAGGAATTGTCCAACAAATAGCCATCTGCAACACGGAAATTGGCGTCCCATACCTGCAAAGCAAAACACACCTGCCTGCCTGCCTAAGCCTGCTGTTTTCAAGTCTACGTCGTATACATCTTGTGCTTCTCGATTTACTCCAAAACAAAACCACAGCGTGTGTTTTCTTTGTCAATTGTAACTTCAATTTTTGAAGTCTGTACAGTTTGTACACCTGTCCCTTATTGTGAAATCCACCAATAATGTATCACATGTTCTCTCACATTCAGGTTTGTATGACGACCGTCTGAGTGATAATTCATTTGCAAAGTCAGTGCTTAATCTAGCAGCAGTATCTTAGCGTGAGTTCGATCCGCTCGGACGGAAATTGAATTTGCCGGCCTCTAACTATAGTTTACCAGAAAAAAATTATCTTATTCTATTTTATCACTTTAGAATATGCCGCCCGGAGCGCTACTTTAATTGACCGCCCGGAAAAAAAATTGACGAGAGAAAATGAAAATTTACAAAAAAAAAATGTTCGTATATCAAGTATCGGCAAAATATATTATAATATTTGATGTATAGATACCAGGTCAAGGGATAATAAACCAAAGGTTAAGGGCGTCACTAATCTTGGGGCAGCTGTCCCAGAAATTTAAATAACGTCTTATAATTTCTATTGTTAAGCGTTGTCAAAAGTGGCAGCTGCAGCTCCGTACAATTGCAAAAAAAAAATCCAATTACCAACTACCACCCCCCCGACGGGTGGCGTCGCCCATGCTTTTAGCTACGACAAAAACTATTATATTCGAACACAATACGAACACAGGACATTCAATATCTGGTGACTACAAGTTAAGGTATAGAATTGACTGTGCACATTTAACCTATTATATTTGCAGTGTGTGTCTGCACATTAAATTCTTCAACTGTATATATAGCATAGAACCTATTATATGGTCTTGGTGCTCAAGTTTGAATTTTTTTGCATTGTTTACATTACTGCAACTTACAAGGACTATTACTGGTAAGGAAAAACATCAGCTCACTGGAGAAATTTGTCCAATTTTGTTACTTATTTTTTGACCTCACAAGTTTCATTACACTGGACATTAATATTGTATTTGGAAATATTATACCTGCAGGTGGGTGGAAAAGGAAAGAAGGACGGTTTTAACCAGATTTTTTCTTAGGCTTAAAAAGTTAATAAAAATCAAGTCTAATTTTTAGGTGTACCAGATGTAATAGTTGAGAACAAGGATGTCGACTTACGCTTATTGCACCCGGTC
Organism: Spicauda simplicius; assembly: GCA_949699795.1. NCBI lineage: Eukaryota > Metazoa > Arthropoda > Insecta > Lepidoptera > Hesperiidae > Spicauda > Spicauda simplicius. The sequence goes on along the minus strand of OX453076.1, from coordinate 1,232,165 downwards.
ATAGCTGAGACCGCCGCGCCGGTAGCTCAGAAGAGGCCTTCCACCGAGACCTTGGAGGGAAAAGTTAAGAAAAACAAACTCGACAAGTTTGATATGTAAGCGATAACTTTGTATATGATGTATCGAAATATTGTTGTATATTCATTGTTGCTTTTCGGTTGAACTATCATCGTGAATTTGACGTATTTCGCTTAATTAAAGATCCTTTTAAACAGATAAAAATAAAAAGCTGAAGCAATCATTCCAAATGCTTGCTAGTGTGAAGTGGCTTTGTTAATAAATAATAACTTTCGGATAATAAAATACAGTTAGCAATGTCAATTACAAATCCTTAAAGTCGTAATGTTAATTTTTCAGTTTGTTTGGCAACGAAGATGTAGATTTACGTAAGTTACCACAAGTGGACGAAGCAGTCGCCCCACCGCCACCGTCTATAGCAGACTCGCCAAAGGCAGAGACGCATGATGATATAGCTGATGAGAACGATGAAGAAATAAACTCTCCGATCGGTTCTCCAAAGAAAGATTGGAACGAAGTGAAAGAGAAGGAAGAATCAAAGAAACTTCCTTCTAAATTAGATTTAGTTAGAGCCAAATTGGCTGAAGCTACAAAAGGAAAAGATCGCCTGGGACGTCCATTACTGTTTAGCAAGTCACCAAGTATGTATTAACAAATACATTTATTTAATCTGTCTTTTTTAATTGGTTATAAGTATGTTAAATTTTAACACATTTCAATGCAGGTATAGAAAAGGAGAGACGTCGCACCCTCAGTTCGGAAGACACGGACCTACGAAATGAAAATGGCGATGAGTTCGATGCCGAAGACCACAAAAAAACAATATCTATCATCATGTCACAGGCAAAGGAGCAGTTTAATGATGGGCAACTAGACAAAAATCAATACAATACTCTTATGTACCAAGTGTTGCAACTTAACGAGAAGTTAAAGTTAAAAGAAGCTAAGCAAAGAGAATCCTTAGAGAATTCCAAGCGAAAGCTTAAAGCTCACATAGAAGAGGAAAACCATAAGGTCGCTAGTCCTAAGTCTTCTCCCTCTGAACGCAATAACTTTGGCGACATCGATGAAAGGGTGACACCGGCACCATTTATAGACGTGCCAAACAACAACCAGGACTACCATACAGATTCTGACATGAGAATGAACAATCAAAACATGGTAGATGGTAAACCAAAGGTGCTGCTTCCCTTCCCACCAATGATACCCATGTATATGGGTCCGTTCCCGCCGGCGTGGCGAGGTCCGCGAAGGTTTAGAGCGCCAGGTCCACCTCCTATGCCGCCATACTTCAGAGGGAAATTCGACAAACGAGCGCCCAGACCACCCTTCGATCCTCGCATGCCCTTAATGCCACCAGTTCTTCCCACACCAAAGCTAGGTATGTGTCAAGGCGAATGTCCGCTTCAACGGTACGAAAGAACTGAAACACCACCGCCGTTGGGAGCTCCCAACGTCGTCATTCCACCGACTGACTTTAAAATTCTAGAATATATAGACCAAGATCCCGTAAAAACTATACAGATAGACGGTGTCCCTAGAGAAATTAGATTTTATGGAGAAACAGCGGTCATAATGCTGGAGTGGGATGATCCGCGAGAAATTAAATTCTTACCCGGATGTAGAAGAGTCACATTTGATAATAAGGATTCGATTGTCATATCCTTTAACGAAGGGTACAAGCAAGTTGAAATAGACGATCAAGTGTTCGATATAAGGTTTGGAGCACCTACTAGAGAACTATTTATTAACGGGCGATGGTATGAATGCTTCTTTGGTGGTCAGCCTCTGGGCGTGATAATTGATGGCAAACCGCGGCTTGTACATCTAGAAGGTCCACCGCCACAAGTGGACATTGGCAAAGTAAAGTGTACAGATCTCGTGGCTGGGAAGATCAACCTAATCGTCAATGCGACACACATGTGTCCAGTATATCTAGACGCAAAAGTGCAGAAATTCCATGTCAATGGCCAATTCTTTACTATTCGTTTTGTTGATGCGCTGCGTACAGTGTTAATTAATGAACAGCCCTTCAGAGTAGAGTTTGGCGATTTACCGAAGCCAATATTCCTCGGGAATGAGAAGTATTTTATAAGGTTTTCAGCACTTCCGAGGAATATAAAAGCGGGCCAGGTTAATATTGCCAACATGGAAGGGACGTCTTTACCATTCGTGTTACCTCCTGCACCTGCTGCAGAGATGCTTAACATGCCTGCTATTACGGACATGGAGGTAGATCAGCAGCCACCGAGGGCCGTCAAGTCGCCAAGTCCGGAAGGTGAAAACCAAGGTAATACTTTGAAATATTAAGAGTTACAATTTTTTTTTCTTCTTTTCCTTACTCTTCCTGCTTATTTAAGACTTATTTTAGCTTTTATTTTTACATTCACTCTTGCGTTGGCAAATAAATTGTATTTAAATTATATTAATATCGATAACATATTACGTTTTGCCTAATTATATTTGCATATCCTATTTTTCAGGTCTTGACATGTTAGCGAGTGTGATGCCGTCAAGTTTAGCACCGGCATCTAGTTCTGAGTACAGCCTCGCTGAACCGTTGTTTTCTAAAACTGACCAAATCCCAGGCTTCGAATCTGACACCAAAGAAGAAAAGCCTCCCAACCCTCTGTCAATACTTGGCAATATTAACGTGAATGATCTGTTTGCGAAATTAGTAGCTACGGGAATAGTATCTGTTCCAAATGAAGTTAAACCCGAGGTTAAGGAAGAGGAGAAAACTGAAGACGTTAAACCGAAGCCCAGAGAAGACAAGAGCATAATTCATAAAGTGGACTTGCTAAAACCGGAAACGTTGAGAGTGTAAGTATATTGGTTATATATTCGTTAATATTTTTTGAAGTTTTAGCATCGATATAGAAAAACCCAAGACACATTTAGCGTCTCAAAACTGTCCGGTGAAAAAGAGCGCTCAATGTCAAAATTGAGCGCTCATTTCAGGTAGTAAAATTTTATTGCTTTTTGCTTAAAGCGTTATAAAAACAACTTTAAATCATGGACGTAAGGTTGTATTGCTAATATATATGTCGTTATGACCATCTATAAATAAGTACATAAATTTTACGACAGTTTTAGGTGTCATTTTTAATCGAGACTGTGTATCTAGTGTATTTCTATATTTTATTTTTCAAAATTATTATTAGGGTTACCCAATAGGATACTCTTCGAGCATAAACGAATAAGTGCTAATACGCTTATGTAATTAAATTCATCCGATGATTTCTGTATTTGCTACGATGTGTAATGAGTAGGTTTTTTGTGACACCAGTTTTTACCGTGAAACAGTTCTTGCGTTTGGTGGAAGGGTGTGCCTGCCTGCCTGCTGTACACTTATATCAGATGTCTTAGTCATCGGGAGTAGAATTGCATTCGTGATTCACTTTAGATTGAACCCTTGTTCTATATGAAGTTGCCTACAGATGTGAACGGCATGCTCGTTGGCTAAATCGATTTTTTTAAAAAATCATTTACATTAACTTGAAGAGTTCACTAACTTGGAAAGTTGTTCGCGATTATCTAAGGACGTACGAAAAACTGACGCGGGCGTGTGTATTCTCGTACACCTGACTAACGCGGTCCACCGCCAAAGACTTGTTCTTAGAGGAGAACGTGTTTAGCAATGTTACAATAATGGGTTGACGAGAAAAATTTAGCGCTTTTAGAGATCATCTTCGGGACACTGTTTAAAAAATATTATTTTATTAAATAATAGTAAGTGGCCACTGTTTGACTTGGAACAGTAAACAATAAATGCGTTAGTACTTCCTAGGGCTTAAATAATTGCCTTATACGTAAGTGAGCTGCCTATGTCAACACAATCTAAAAAAGTTATTTGTGTGTAGGAAACAACCAGGCTTGGTGGCGAAGCTATACGGCGGTATGCAGTGCAGCGGGTGCGGGGCGCGCTTCCCGCCGGAGCACACCGTGCGCTACTCGCAGCACCTGGACTGGCACTTCCGCCAGAACCGGCGCGAGCGGGACTCCGCGCGCCGCGCGCACAGCCGCCACTGGCACTACGACCTGTCCGACTGGGTGCAGTACGAGGAGGTGGAGGACCTCGAGGAGCGGGGTGAGTAGCAACGCCACTCGCACCGCCTGGACTGCCACTTGACACACGAGGACTAGTGGACAGAACTTCTGGAATAGTATTTTTTTTCAGCGAGATCGCCTTTGTTTAAAAATTTGGTTCAGTGCATAATAAATGTTTCGTTTAAATAAACAATATATATCATAAACATATAAAATTAACCTCAAAGTTCTAATCTGAAAGCTTCAACACCGTATATATTTCTACATTGAAATATCAATGTTAATTAATAATGCTGTGTAGTAAGTGCTAGTTCGACAGATGTAAAAATCCTTTAAACGTGGTAACGAATTTAGTTCTCAGGATTTCATATAGAGTTCAAATCTTAGTTAATGGACGGTAATTGCCACTAAACATTACGAGTATTGCATGCTCTTGTTTTTATACCATAATATAAAAAAGAATCATTTTTATACCCGGATAGACGTCATTTTAATTATAAATATAATATTAAATAATATCTAATATATAATGTTAGTGTGATTCACTAAACTTATACATCGTCAATAGGATACTAGTAATTTATTTATTTATTTTATTTTTGACACATCGACAGCAATACACACAGACATTTACAATAGTAACTTACACTAGACAAAATTGGTGTGCATGCCAATTATGGATGCGTACATCATTCGTTAGAGTAGATGTTGTTGTTAATTTATGTTACATTAAAAAAATAAAAATAAGACAAAACTAAACCTAACAAATACAAAAAGATAACAAAAAAGGCTAAATAATTGAGGCTAATAAATCAGTAACGAGAATGCAGATTGAAAACAACTTAAGCAATACTTCAACTAACTGATTGAAAAATGTGTTGTTAGAAAAGAGTTGGTTCGAGACGGGCGGCGCGGAGGAGGGCGCGGCGCCGGCGGGCGGCGAGGGCGAGGCGCCGAGCGCGGCGGCGGGCGCGCCCGCGCCGCACGCCTGCGCGCTCTGCGGCGACCGCCTGCTGCAGTTCTACAACGAGGACCAGGAGGAGTGGCATCTGCGCAACGCGCTGCTGCACGAACACAAGTACTACCATCCGCTGTGCCTCGACGACTATAAGGTGATTATATATACACTAGCTGACCCAGCAAACGTTGTTGAGCCATATAAAAATAAAAATAAATGTCAAGGGTGGACAACCCTTATCACTAGGTGTATGAAAAATAGATGTGTGCCGATTCTCAGACCTACTCAATATGCCCACAAAATTTCATGAGAATCGGTCAAGCCGTTTCGGAGGAGTATGGCAACAAAAACTGTGACACGAGAATTTTATATATTAGATTAATATGTGAAGCAAAAACTTGTGGTGCATTTTATGTAATATGCCGTGGACGGATTGGTATGAAATTGCGCACGGTTATAGTGGCCGTAGAGAAGGAGTGCAGAATGTTAATATTTTTTTCAAATAAAGCATATAGCTTACATAAAATCAACTAAAAACACATTACACACACTACCATGCATTTGTTACAAACACATAAATAATAAATGAAATTAAACATTCAACATACGAAAAGACAGAACATCAAAAACATCAGGTGACTTTGTCAAAATACTCGTTAATGATTTTAAATGCAACTTTGTTACTTTTTACCTTTTGGGTGTATTAAAAAAAATTGAAAATTATTAAAAATTGAATTTAGGAAATACTTTGGACAATATCAGGTTTAATTTTTGTGTTGAATTACGGTCGAATTTGGACCGTTGCAACGGGTGACTAGTACTGATTCGTCGTCAACTCATTATTGTCCCACTGCTGGGCACGGGTCTTCTCTCAGAATAAGAGAGTTTAAGCCATAGTCCACCACGCTAGCCAAGTGCGAATTGGTGGACAGTACTGATTACGCGTGTAAAAACGATTAAGGATTATGTATTATTGTATCGATGCACAAACTAATTATATAAGAAATAAGAGATATATTTAAATTAAAACTGAAACTAGTAAACATCTAATTACGGGCTTAATTTATCCCATTACACATATAATTGTTAAATATATTATAGTTCATAAACAAGTAACCATTAAGTAAATAATTAATTCCTTTACAATTTTTACTCAAATCTTATGAATCTTTATCGTGAGTGTATGTGAATTTGTTACTATATCACGCAAAAATTATCTGTCGAAGTTTTTTGATATTTTGACATATCCTAGATATCATATAAGAAACTCATAACATAGACGTGACCGAGACGAACGAAGTCGCGAGAATAACCTTCTTGTACAAAATATTTTTTTATACGCTTTCTACACTCATAGCCCCACAGTAGGATTTTCTCCTGTGTCGTGGTTGTCATGGACACACACAAAGACGAATACATAAACACCCAGACCCAGAACAAGAATCAAAACTCATCATTCAGATACCTGTCTCGCAGGGAATCGAACCCGGGACTTACTGCGTGTCAGACCGGTACGGGATAACCGCTGCGCCACGCGGGTCGTCAATTGAATCCTTATACAATAATTAACATAAATATTTTATATTTCAGGCGTCATTAACAAAAGACGAACCGCCAGCTGACGACACAGTGGAAGTGGACGTAGAAGAGACTGAGAAAGTGGAGGAGGCGATAGAGATCAAGGATGCGGATGACGGAGACGCGTCGGACTGCGAGGTGGAGGTCGTCGAGCCGGAACCCACCCCTGTGGAGGCCACTGTTGAAGTGAGTAGAATAATAGACTACAGAATAAACTTGAAGAATAACTCGCATATCTCCGCAGCTTGTGTAGACACCAGGTGATAGAACCAGTGTAGTTTGACGGGTAAGTAACACCGCCGCACATTTAGCTATCGTGATAAATCACCCGAATAATTTGCCAAACAGTTACGAATGCGTAGGTGATTGCAGCGCATTCATACAGATATTTATTCTCAGAAAAAAAGTTATGACATGCTGAGAAACGATGAGTATTTCTGGCTAGTACCGAATACACTCGAGTAACCCATTTTCATACATATATTTGCGCGATTTCGTGTATTCGACGTATGCCTAATGCTAGTTACAGACTTACACAGTGTACATTTTGGCGACTAAGACTACTCACTAAATATCTTCAAATAACGTGTGATTGTAATACGTCCTGTGAAGATATTTTTAGATATTTTCGCTTTCTTTTATATAGATGACCCTTCTTAACAGTTTGTATATCCCTATTTGGACTTCAAAAAGTAAACGTGTACCATCTTTCCCCAGATATCCGAGCTAGACGAGGAGGAGCCCGAGGGCGAAGACGACGACGTGGTGCTCAAAGCGGAGCCCGTGGAGCAGGTGCTTCTGGACGACGACGCGGATACCGACGACGAGACGGCCGCCGCGCGCGCGCACCGCGACCAGCTCCACCGGGACTTCGCCTCCGTGCGCATCAAGCAGGAACCCGTGGATCCAGGTATGCTGGTCTTTGTAACTTGTTTAAATGTTTTTTTTTATCTAACTAAAGTAGCAAACGAGCGTGCACTCCACCTGATGGTAAGTGTTCACTGTCGCCCATGGACATCTGTAATCAACTTCATACAGAACATGGGTTCCAACTGAAGTCAATCACAGATGCGTTACTACTCCCGAGAACTATGATGGTCGCCTCATGTGAAAGTGTGCCGGCAACCACAACGATCATTGTTCGACCGAGGAGGTGGTGATACCTATTTTAGCATAAAGCTGTTTTTGCATTTTGGTCAAACTCTGTAGCTGACGGCCACTCGTTCGTCTCTATCTTCTACCTTGCAAAACTGTATTTGAAACAAAAATGAATACAATAATATAGTTTCATCTATTTAATACGACTGTAATATCGTTAGCTCTATATATATCTCTACATATCTATTTGTATACTTAGATCTTTAAAACTACGCTACAGATTTTAATGCAGTTTTATTTAATAGATACTAGTGATTCAACTTCAAGTGGAAGGTTTTTATGTATAGTACATGTATAATTTTACATTTTTGACTAGGGTCAGCTAGTATAATATAAATGAAAGTTCTGCATGTTATTATATCGCATATATTTGCAAGAAAATTATATGTAATTGTATCAAACTACTGAATTTAATTTAAAAGATTGCTAAATTAGAAAAAAAGATCTTTAATTATTCTGAATTATCTTACTTAACATTACATTATTTCTAACAGATGACGAACCAATCATAACAGCAGAGTTGGAAAGCGTGCCGCACACGGTAGAAACCACGCACACTTCGGTGATATCGTCCATCGACGGAAACATGCAGTTTGAGGGCGCGCCGGCGACCGCACACATTCCCATCGGAGGCATACGTATTAATATCAGCAAGAGCATTCCTACGTTCGTCAATAACAACCAGGAAGATAAGTCCCTGGAAGACGTTAGTGCTGATAACGAGCCATTGCCGCCCGGCGAGGAGCCAGAGTTGGAGTATACCTTGAAACCAAGTCTGCAAGGCGTCCAGTTTAGTAGACAACCACCCATACAGAAGGGCAGCGAACTGTCTGCATTGTGTTCCATTATGTAGTCTATACTCAGAACTTAAACTTTATGAACATCTTATATGGAAAGGTGAACCTGTGTGTAGTGACGTGAAAAATCTGTGCCGTACAACAAAATGTATTTCTCTCGATTGTGTTTGAAATAAACAAAAAGGTTAGACGCTAAGTTAATTGTCGACAAGATAACCGTCAATTTCTACTAGAAAATTTAACGCGCGTATGTCGTGAAGAAACATGTACATACGAGCATATGCCCAAGGACGCTTCATACTATAAGCATCCGGCAATCGTAAAGATTGATGCCCAATATGCCTATTAATTTAATCAACTATATATACTAAAGTTAAACTATTGTTACAAATCGTTGTAGTTGTATTACTTGGGACGTATATGGAGGAGTATGTGTGAGATTTTTGGCATTGAATATAGTTCCTCGCTATACAATATGATTACTATATGGATTTTAAACTAAAATGTATATATGTAGATTGGTCTCAAAAATGGTTGTTAATTTAGTTTTCCTTCCATATATGCATAAGAGATAGTTTAAGTTTGTACTTCCACATCTTTATACATAACAAATAGTAGTTTTACTAGGTGTAAAGGAATTGAAAAACAGTTTGTAAATAAAAATATTACAACATATTTAAAAATAAAAACAAAAACGAAAAGTGGAGATGGGCTTGACACTTAATGTTAAAATCCAAAAAATAAATCTAAAAATAGTTTATCAATGTTTTTATGAAATACATTAATTGCATGACACCAATCAGCCCAGAATTGGTGTAATTGATTAATTTTAAAGTAATTTATTTGTAACTTACGATATTTAGAGTAATTAAAAAGCTGCATAACATAGTAATGACGTAATTGTTTACAATAATAGTATAAAAATAAAATTGTTACTTTGTCACTTTAGGGTAGCTGACAAAATTTGTAAACGTTAAAAATTTAAAAAAAATATCAAGTTAAAAAAAAAAAAACAAGACTTATAATCTACAGAAATAAATTATGTAAATCACAATTCATAATTATCAAACTTTTCTGAAATATAAATCAATATGAGTCCAGAGAGTGGTAAGCCATATTGTAATTATTTTAATTATTACTTCCATTAAGGGTTTCTCTATCTTTCTGCCTTAGAAGCAAAGCTCGAGATAAACGGATATAGTTGACTGTATAAGAAGAAACATTTACTGAAATAAAATGTGATATTAATAATAAGATGTATAACAGCTGATTTGTTTTTCGATAAAACGAAAATATTAATATGCTTATGATATAAATGTGGTCATGTATATGGAGATACGTTATATTTGTACATATTTGCCGAATTATTTGTAAATATGGTAGATGTTTGGTTTTTTGAATACATGTATAATTAAGTTACTTGTAATTATATTCTTTGAATCAGGAAGAGATAAGGAGGAATCTCTCTACTTTATTTTCGTTACTCTTTACAGATTAAAGGTTGATTTTCATACTATTTCTTTGATTTCCCTATCTTTTCCTTGAACTTTGTTAACGTTTAACAGTTAAGTAGCTCTACATATTTTTTAATGGTTTGGTATGTTTTTCAAATAGTTGTGTGGATAACTCAATAAAATGAAATCATAATTTGATTTATATTAGTACTAAATTATCACAAAAAAATAAAATAAGTGTTGTTTTTTGCACTAATAGCACGTTTATATTAGGTTTGGCCGATCGTATCACCCACATTCGATTCAGCACGCCATCATTCCGCTTGATAGGCGAACAACAAGCATTCATGATCGCATACGGTTGTATTACCAACCTTTACAAAAAAGTCACAAATGTCGGCTATTAATTTGATATATTGATTAATGATCTACACTATTTAACACTAAATACAGCCAAACCAAATGTAAATGTGTCATAATTAAGTTTTGGTGTTTTCGTACATTCAAGTGTCACTGATTTTATTATTTTTATGTATTGTAAATAAACATGTAATACAATAATTTGTTTTACTTTTGAAAAACCTTACCCAATACTTTTGTTTGGTAAATAAAGGACATCACTTGAAGGTTGTTTGGGGCTACAACCCATTATTGTCCCACTGCTGGGCACGGGTCTTCTCTCAGAATGAGTTTTAGGCCATAGTCCACCAAGCTGGCCAATTGCAAATTGGTGGACAGAATGAGAGAGTTTTAGGTAGGTGGAAGGTTGTTTAAATATTGTATAAAAAGAAAAAGGACTAAAACAATTTCCCATTAAACATTTACAATTTATTTTCATGATAACTACAGAGTATACAAGTAAGTATAATTACAATTTACATATCACAATTATGAGGCCACCTAGGAAATGGCAGTGTATCTTTTATATTAGAAACACCACACAGTACTTGCAGTAATCTCTCCAAGCCAAGTCCAAAGCCCCCTGTGGGTATATTACCAAATTTCCGGAGCTCCAAGTACCAGTTCAATGCTTCTGATGGCAATTTTGATTTCAACTTATTGTAATCATCTTCTCTAAGACTGCCCCCTACTAATTCTCCAGTGACTGGTGCTAATAGATCTAGTGCATCCACCTGAAATAGTAGAACAACATCACCCAGTAAATTAAATATAGATATAATTGTCATGAGTAATATATGTATTGAAGTTGGTAGAACCAGTGTAGTTCGACCGGAGAAGTACCACCACTACACCTATTTCTAGCGTGAAGCATTTTGTTTCTGCATTTCGATGGAAAGGTGTGGCCGGCGCATTTTTATATGTGGCGACCATCATAGTCCTCGGCAGTAGCAATCTGAGATTGACTTCAGATAGAACCCATGTTCTGCATGAAGTTGCTTACAGATGTCCGTGGGCGGCAGTGGCCACTTTCCATCAGGTGGACTGCATGCTCGTTTGCTACCTCAGTCAATAAAAAAAAGTTTTGGTATTTTTTTTTTTTCGCCCACACAAAAGAGTTTTGGTATATATGACAATGTCTTCTACAGGCCATTAGTATAGAATTCTTTTGATAAAGCTTACTACTCAAACCTTGTTTACTTACAAAGTAAACTATTAAATATAACAGAAAAGATTGATCTTGTATAGAGTTGAATATAGATATAAATGGGTGGCAGTGACTACTTAACATCAGATGGACTGTACGGATGGTTTGGTACTTCCATATTATTAAAATCCATCCCAACCAATGATTAAATTTATCCATTAATAATGTCTGCTTATTGAAAATGGGCCTGCCCATGAGTAGTACATTTTTTTTTCTGTTTTTTGAAATGATTATGTACATTTTTACCTAGCTAACAATTCAGATATCTTTTACTTAGAATTGGGTTTCACTGACCTTATTGCTTTCTTCTGGGGAGTCTTTCATATAAAATGACTTTAATTGCTTTGGCCATCTCACGATAAAAACTGGAACTCCATTACAATATTCCACTAATGCCAACTCCTGTTCTTTATTAATTCCCTCCTCAGTTGTATCCAAACCTTTTTTCCCAAGGATGCTCCTTGCTTCATCATATGTTAAAGTAACAAATTCTTTATTAATCCAATTTGGTACTTTATTTTCTTTATCAATCAAAATCAAATCAGACTCATTTTTATTTCTTATTTCAGTAGTAATATACTTCAGCATATCTTCAATGAGAGCTTGTAATTGTTCTATGTGATCACAAAAAGCTATTTCAGCCTCCAGCATATAGAATTCTGATAAATGCAGACGAGATCTTGAATTCTCTGCTCTGAAGGTGGGGCCGAGAGTGTACACATTACCCATGCCTCGACATATAGCTTCTAAGTGTAGTTGACCAGATACTGTTAAATAAGTTTTAGAGCCAAAATACACTGAATCATGATTTTTACCTTCTTGCATCATGGCCTTGATTGTCGCCTCATTGTCTGGCTGGACTTTAAACACCTCGCCGGCACCTTCACAGTCATTAGAAGTCAAAATAGGGGTATTAATGTGGATATAATTCTTAGAAGCAAAATAATCATGTATAAGCCTTGTGACTGTATTCCTTACTCTAAGAATAGCAGATATATAGTTTGTTCTCGATCGTAAATGAAGGTATTGGCGAATGTATTCCGGGGGGTGTGTTGTGCGAGGGTTAAATGGATAGCCATCGAGCACCACACATTTGCCATATACCTTCACAGTTTCGGCTGTAAGTTCTAACTGTCCTCGAGGGCTTTTAGATAGTTTCCCGCTGATATGCACAGAACTTCCATACGTAAGATCATCAGTTTTCAATTGTTTTGGTATTACTACTTGTAGTCTCTTAGCACATGATCCATCGCTTACGTCGGCGAATATAAGATCTTTTTGTACCCGTAAATTCTTAACCCAGCCCTGTTAAAGAAATAAAGCAAATAAACTTGTAATTTTAATACAACAAATCTATTTCACTCTCATACACTTTCATACCTTAATTTCAGTCAATTCTCCTATATTTGATTTTTCCAAAACAGATGCGATAACACTGTATTTCCTATGAATTTGGTTTAAATTAACATTACTTTTAAATTTGGTACATACAAGTTTGAACCACATATTGTAGCTTGTCTCTCTTTATACTTTTAATATATATGCATTTTTCTGTAAGTTTACATAAATCTCCAATTTAAATCAAAGTAAGACGAAGTGACATTTTACTCTTTGAACGAACGAACTTTGAACGAAGACAGCACGACTGCACGAGCCTGTATGTTTGGCACGAGCCGTCAGAAAAAGGAAGCTGTCAAATTGACATATAATTTTTGTTAACAGATTACCAACTATAATATACCGATTTAAACATTAAAGTTGTTAGATAAACAAACAAATAAGTTTGGCAATTCAACGAGGCAATACTACTAGTGTCTTGGGTACACTTCCACGAGGCAGCGATTTGGCTCATTTAATATATTTATAATTGTTTATTTTAGAAAAATAGTCTTTTTAAAGTGAATATATGCATAATTTGTTCTAGTTACTAATTATATTATAAATTTGAAAGTTGTAAGATCATATTAATAATATCATTATATAAGTTATCTGGAAATTACTTCTTATTAACCGGTTGAGCATAATTAATTTGCATTAACTGAAATCATAGCCGGGGATCATCGCAGAAAAATTAAGAAATCGGTTCGGCAACGTAGCTGTCAAATTATGCTGTCATTTCGCAAATCATGTTCGTGAATTGCTGTGGTGGAATCTGCCGAGTTGTGATCAGTTGAAATTACCTATAATTATTTTATTTGTGCGTGTACTTAGCTTAAATTAATAAATGTAAGTACTAATTGCTTTCATAATTCGTAAAATATAATTTTGTTTATTATTCAATAAACGTCTTCTATTTAAACTATAAATAATTATCGTATTTAATTGTCCTTATGACTCGTTTTTATACGTCGTGTCAATGGATGCATGTAAAATTTCACATTAAAATTCTTGCCGTTCGAAGGTTATCTTGTTAATCACGTTAATAAATGAGTGTAGCGCGTCGAAATTCGTGGTTGGCCTACTGAGCTACTTATCATCGTACTTTCATGTGAGACGCCTTCGTTTTTTCTTTGCCGTATTATGAAAATCTCGTTTTCCTTCATCTGCCAAAAAATCTAATGTTACCTGCCTTGAGTTGAAATACAAGTAGTAAATTTTTATTATCAGACAATGGCTATCTACTGATAAGGGCATTATCAAATAATTTTCTGGTTGCTTATGATCTCAGAAAGTAATTAAGGTTTGTTTTTATTCTATTTGCATTATTATATTTTGAAACTGCATTATGTTTAATTTTTATCTCATAATTTAAACCCTAAACAAAAACTTTAATATAGATATTATTTAACTTTTGACCGACAGCACTCGTCTGAGGTAATCAGTATGTCAATCATGTTAATGATTATTTAATTAAGGTTGTATTAAAATAAAAATAAAACAAGTTAATTTCAGCAAGTCTAGTAAATGAAATAACTGTAGATATGAAAAAATAAATTAATTTACCTAACATCTATTACAACTTGTTTAATAAATAATGGCTACAGCCTTGTATTACAATTGTAATTAACATATTCATAATCTTACACACAATATGTACATGGTTCGTCTATACAGATACAACTTCTATACTTATTTCTAGCATAAATGTGTTTCTGTCTAGCAAAAAATTATTTTTGATTGACTTCAAATAGAACTCTCGTTTTGTCTAAAGTCACTCAAAAATGACCATGACTAGTAGTAAATACTAACCATCAGGTGGCTTGCAAGATCAGGTGCTACTTCAATCTTATAGTGCCTAATAGAATGTTATGAACTGGTTGTGATATTATAAATAAGTAAGAAAATATATTACTTTAATTACTTTTACCATATCTTAACTTCGTGTTGGTAATAAATTAAAGTAAACAAATCCCAATGTAAGGCAATGTTTCGGGTGCCATGGAGATAAAGGAAAGATATACAAACACACTTAAGTGTAAACTGTAAATGTAAACTGTAAACTGTAAATTAAGGTGTAACATTTACATCTATAAGCAATCCAATGTCCAATGCTCCTTGGAGTAGTCATAGCAAGGCAAGCAGAAGTGGCAATGGGATAACAATAATGTTTGAGAGACCGATAATCAATGGCGCACTTTATGGAAAAGCCGATGTCCAGCAGTGGACATCATAAAGCTGATTGATGGATGCTCTTGCTACTATTACAAGTCTTCAGAAACACTATTTGATAATTTTATTACTACCCTATTCTTTGTATTAGAAAGATATTGAAATAATAATATTATAACTGTGAAATTTTGTGAGGATGTACCCTGAAATCTGGCACACATAATTTATGATCCGGATTAGCTCATATACCGAGTGCCGTAGTAGAATTGACTGAAGCATCGAAACCGTGGCAATAACCTATTTTATTTTTTCGATGTCATTAATATCAATGAACCTTCTGTTTGTATACTAATTATAAATTATTCTAAATTATATATTATAGTTACTGAAGCAGGAGGGTAGCCGCTGAATTCAGATAGCTCCGGACTGGTCGAAGTGGCATAGATTAGGGGAGGCCTATGTTCACCATTGGACTTACAAAGGCTAAGGATGGATAGATTTATATTCAAAGTTTTATATTCAATGCACATGACATCCATTTCTTAATTATAAATAGAATATGTTGCATGAAAACTGTGCATTACAATTTTAATATTGATAACTCCATTACAGTTAGCTGAGAAATAAAAGTGAAAGCAACCACTTTCTCTAGCACACTTGCTTTAGAAGTGATGCTTGCTTTAAATTCATGCTTGACATGAATTTTCATAAGAAACTTAGCATTTTGCTTTGTCATTTTTCTTATAATTCATTAAACTTTTTATTCCATTATATTTTTATATTATTCTATTTGTTGCTTTGAATACTGTTTTTTTTTATTTTTATTTTTAATTATTGTTTATTATTGTTTATTATTATTTTTATTTTTATATTTTATTTATTGTTCATTCAATGTGTTGGTTTGGGACATTTGTTTCATTTTATTTATAAATTTTTATTTACTAACACACCAACAGCACTACACACACAGATCATGACATAAATACAGTTCAGTTAGTTTACATGCATGTATGCGTGCCAGTTACAGGCGTGATTTTAGTTGGATAGACAAGGTTTACATGTTTATAAATATATATTTGTAAGGAAATATTACAAATATTAACTAACTGACAAATATATTACATATGGTTACTCTCTAGTGTACCCAGTAGAAGATTTTCTCTAGATATTGCCTCATTCATCAAGATAATTCCATGTCATATTATTATTATGCAATATCTATCTATGTACAAATTGATTAGATAAGTATATATATATTCTATGAAATATTAATCTGTCCAAAGTGTATTTATTATTTGTTTCATAGATAAATATGATTTAATAAGACTCAGTTTTGCAATGCAAGTAAATTGAAATTATGAATTATTTACACAATCAGCTCACTTTAATATTAGGCGACCATCTTAGTCCTCGGGAGTAGCAACACATTGTTGATTGATTTTAGATAGAACTTGTGTTCTATATAAAATTTATTACAGATGTCCATGGACGGCAGTGACCACTCACCATCAGGTGGACTGCATGCTTGCTACTACACAGACATCTGTTAGCAACTTCATACAGGACAGACGTTCTATCTGAAGTCACAGATGCGTTGCTACTCTCAAGGACTTAGATGGTCGCCTCATATTAAAGTGAACCGGCAACCACGCCCTTCCGCCGAAACGCAAAAACTGCTTCACGTTAGAAATAGGTGTGGCGGTGGTACATCTCCGGTCGAACTATATCGGTTCTACCACCTGTTGACCATAGTATATATTATATTATGGTACTTGACATAGACTATGGCAGTTGCCCACGTTATCACATATATTCACTGACGACCCGCGTGGCGCAGCGGTTACCATACCGGTCTGACGCGCAATGGGTCCCGGGTTCGATTCCCGGCCAAACAGGTATCTGAATGATGAGTTTAGATTCCTGTTCTGGGTCTGGGTGTTTGTGTGTTCGTCCGTGTGTGTCCATGGTACCCACGACACAGGAGAAAATCCTACTGTGGGGCTATGAGTGTAGAAAGCGTGTGTGTGTAATGGTAATATTTTCTTACAGACAATGGCCGACCAAGACCAGCAAGCTGGGGACACCGGCCCGCCGAAA
>OX453076.1:1146979-1214700 GCA_949699795.1 Spicauda simplicius | reverse complement strand
CGGCCCGCCGAAAGGCATGCCCGCGCTCAAAGCACACATCATCGCAAACAAAGTGCACGTGGCGCTATGGGGCATCCGGATTCTCACCGTTCTGTGCACTATAGGATATGTTATACCGATATTTAATAAGTAAGTAGCATTGATTTTTATTTCTTACAAATATATGGGATTATTACTCTTTGCCTAGATTACAATTTATTGAATATTACCAGTGCCGGATTAAGCCAGAACGGGGCCGGTAGCAAATTCTGACAGGACGCCCATAGTTTGCCTTATGTAAGGGTATTAAATAAAACAAAACTGTTACTAATAAACTTTTTTGGATTTAATCAGGGAAAATTTTGTGATGACACTTTCTATATCTTTCAGTTTCGGATTTTTAGGATTGCAAAGATAGTAAAATATAAATAGCAGGTAGATGTTGGCCGCGGGGCCCATCTAGTCGCGGGACCCGTAGCATTTGCTACGTGCTATGTGGCTAATCTGGCACTGAAAATTACATTAAAATTTTCTTTCGTTGTTTTTCTTTAGGATGTAAAGGTAAACGATTTCTACACTCATAGCCCTACATAATGATTTTATTCTATGTCATAGGTGTTATGGACACACACAGAGACGGATACACAGATAATCAGACTCAGAATAATAATCTAAATTCATCAGTCAGATATATGTATATGATGAGATATGATCAGAAATATGACATGATCTATTGAATTGTACAATTTACGGCTAAATGTTTATAGTAATAAGTTACCACTATTTCTGCATGAGTAAATGTTACTCATTTTCTCATGCAGCAATAATATAACCAGTTTTCAAGTGTCAAGTTCAAATGGTTCAGTAAACGACTATTATTTTATTGTTAAATGGCTGCACGAAATTTGCCATATGTGCATGGGGAATGTAAATCAAATATGAAATAGTGAGATTACTATAGTGTACACTGGTTATAGTAAATACTGTTTGTGGAAAACATTTTTTATGACGTGACTTTTCAATCATTTCTCGTTCGTTCCCCGGCCAAACTGAGATTTCTGAATGTTGCATTCAGATCCTCTTCTGGGTCAGGGTATTCATCTTTAGGTGTGTGTCCATGGCACATACGACACAGGCGAACAACCTAATGGGGGGTTATACGTGTAAAAAGCGTTACTTTAAGGGCATCGTCAAGACAAGCAAGGTCAACTGATTTCACTCCACAGTGACCGATGCCCTCTATATTATGCTTTCTAAGAGTGGTATCATTAAGTTTGCGTTTTATTAAGCGGAAAATAGCAAGTCCAACATATAGCTAGAAACACAAAACAGAGATCACACGATGACATTGTCCCCAGTCCGGTGTCAGCGTTCTACAAGGCGCTGCTCGGCAACGCAGCGACGTCAGCGCTGCGGCTACACCAGCGGATCCCGCCTCACGAGATCTCCCTCTCCAGGGAGTTCATGACGCGCTTCTTCCTGGAGGACAGCGCACACTACCTCTTCTACTCGCTCATCTTTATGAACGTCGCGCCAAATCTATGTATCCTTTTAATACCTTCAATGAAATCGAGCCTTAGTGTATTGTAAATACTATTTGAAATACGGTTTATAGGTGTTTATAGGTTTAATTGAACTGGTGCCACCGCCGAACATATGTCTTTCAATATATGTATGTATCAAATACCTATAAAAGCCATATAAAAGATACCTATATATGATGTTAGACTAACAAACGCTGTTGTTGCCGGCACATTTTTGTATGTGGCGACTCAGGCGACCATCTTAATTCTGTGATAGAATTCAGGTAGAACTCATGTTCTATATGAAGTTGGTTAAAGATGGTCCATGGGCGGCAGTGACACTTACCATCAGGTGGACTGCATGCTCGTATGCCATTTCAGGTAGAGGTTGTTGGGCTGGATTCCCATAATTTGATAATTCAATTTCTTAATAAAAGTATCTCCTAAACGGGTGGATAAATTATTAACTCTTGTGCCTATATAAATAATTAATTAATATGTGAATAGATGGAGGCATCGATTGATGTTAAACTTGATCGATTGTGTTGATAAAAAAACATGATTGTAGATATATTTAAAAAAAATAGATATAAATAACAAAAAGACAAACTTGCTGAGTTTCTTGCCGGATCTTCTCAGTTGAGGTCTTATTCCGATCTGGTGGTAGTGTAAGAAAAAAAAAGTAACTGACAATTTGTAAGTGCCCCCGTAGGCCTATACAAAATAAAGACATTTTATTTCATTGTAAAACATTGAAACAATTAGTATAATGTCAGAACAATTACTAAATAAATGAATACATTTTAAAATGATCCCATAGTTCCATTATCATGGCTTTCTTACGCAATTCTTTGTTCTTGCTACCTAAGAGCTAATTAAATCATTTTTATGTCCCGTCTACTTTATTGCTAACATTATCTAGAGTAATAATAGCAAGTACCTAGCTGCTAAACATGTAACTACTAACTCTTGTCACATATGGCTAACATTTTTTTTCAATTTTTCGGTGCTAGATATAAAAAGAACAATACGATTTGTAAACAGTGCATTATATTATCTTTAGTACAACAGGCAATAAATAAAGATGCGAAAGTGCGTCTCTGGTTCGCGTCAAATATTAATCGATTTAAATATTAGCTTTGACAAAATAAATTTTAAAGTAAAGTAAAGTATTTTTTAAAATAATGAATCATGTCGGAAATCATATTATTTAATTACACGATGTATTCACACAATTAAAACAATAACCGCTTAAATCAGATCGACCTTCAATTAACTTGCAAGTTGTGTGGACATTTTTATTGCGGCACCTACATACAATTGTTCACGTAAAATACCGAAAACTCTACTTAGTCCAGTTGGACTATAAAACAGTAATATTTTGGGACTTAACCAATGTTACAAAATGTATCAAAAATCTATTTCGTTCCGTATTTTTTACTTGATGCTTACATATTTGCTTTATTTCTTTGTCATATTATGTGACAAAATGACGATTCGATTCGACAATCAGATACGTCCTTTTTAAGCCGATAGTGACGACATCCTCGGAACCGGATTATTGTTTATATTACTATTAGAACGTCCATTGGACATATTGATCTTTTGGTGACCTTTATAGTTAGTGGCACTATACAGTATAGATATGGATTGTTTCATTCGTTTGAATTGTACTTTCTCTGACTGTGTGTCAAAGAAAGTACAATCCAAACGAATGGAACATAGGTATGTACTTTCAATCAATGGTCATAGGTCAATTAATAGCTTAAGAGTAATCTATACCTACCTACTATTGATTGTAAGACATTAATCACGTATGATGTCCTATTGTAAGGCTGATATAACCATTCTAAGTCCTCGGTGGTAGCAATAATCTGTGTCAATCCTCTTAGCTTTATCTAGGTTAGATTACAGATGTGCATGGGTGGCAGTAGCCACTTGCCATCAGGTGGTCTAAATGCTCATTTTGCTATTACTCTACCTATTATAAAAAGAAACAATAATATCTGATGACACTTTAGGCACAATATTCTTAATATTCTTAACACTAACATATACAGTAGTATAGTTTATAATCTTAGTATCCATACTTATTCAGAACTGTAATATAATATTAAAAGTGTCTAAAAATAAATTAAAAGCAAGTGCAATTGGCCAGGAAAAGCTACTGTGGTTGCGCTACCTACACAATTATATTCATTTTAATTTATGTGGACGTACAAGTATTGTAATTCTTATAAATTAAATATATTACCGTCTACGTTGGTAGATTATGGCTCAAAGTTACACAGATGCGAAATGGCTTATATCAGACACAGATTTTGTATACGATTTTCGACCCTCGTTCAACATTTTTCACAGAGATGTCAAGGTGAGCGAGTTTGAGTCCTACCTGAATAATTTATTCACATTACGAGTGTTTACTGAATGTATGTATTAAAACAAAATAAGAAAAAATATAGTTTGCATGTAAAGCAGATGAGCATTTTAATAGTTTCATTAAGTATAATAACTTACGACTGTGGCTCAGGGAGCTCCATAAGTGGCAATCAAATTAAAATAAAATGTTTAATAGTCCTCGTAAAATAGATCGCGATCCCTATAGAATAAAGATATTGTCGTCAACCCATTATTGTCCCATTGGGCTCGGCTCTTCTCTCAGAATAAGAGAGTTTAAGCCATGGTCAACCGTGCTGTCCGAATGCAAATTGGTAGAGTTGAATAAGAAATTTATGTGGCATCTCTTTTCATTGGTAAGTCTGTTGAAAATATTAAAATAACGATGTTTAAGAGGCCATTGACAGGTCAACAATTACGTCATTATTCACGCCGGTGATCAATGGCTCGTGTCAATATTATAGACTTGAACCAGGGGTGTCTGTCGTAAAAGTATTGCCATATAATATTATTTTTTGCCATCATTTTTTATATGTGGCGTTAGGCGAAAAATGTTAACGTTAACCCATGGGGATCCCGAATGGAGCAGAGGGAAAGGGAATGAGGGAATTATGTACGGAGCATTGGTTTATTGAATCTCTAGCAAGGAGCAGTCATGGTAAAAACAATAAGTCCGCATTAGATCGGAAATAAAATACAATATAAAATTTAATAAATCTATTTTTAATATACTTTCTAAATTAAGTTAACCAGCTATTTTTATTCCGCAAAAGTTATATTATTAAACAAGTAAACCTAGTATGAAATTTAATTAAATAAATAATTAAATAAATTAACAACTTTTCTCTGGTTTTAGAGGGATTATTGTAAATTCGAAACATGTCGGGAACCCTAGCACGGTCATTACACCCGCTACACATTTGAGCCTATGTGATAACTATTACCGTTCGCCAAAACGCGGTCAAAAACCGATGACAATTGGTTTCTGTCTGTCTCTAAATCTGTTTTTAAATCCTAACTAGGATAATCTAAGTTTAATCAAATCAAAAAAAAAAATCTAGATAAAAAAAAAGAGTTTATTATGATAGGGTAAATTACACGTACCTGTACCTACAATTGCTTCTTTTAAGAAATGGACACAAAATAATATTGAAGTCGCTAGGACGCTTCTATGTAATAAACGAAATAAGATAATTGATCTAATACAAGAATTGTCGGAGAACCCCCCAAATAATAAAAAGAAATTTCATCACGTCAGTACATCTCATATATTCGCAGTAGGTAACTGGGGGTTTAAGAATATTGAATAAAATAAATCTCAAATTGTTCAAATGTGTGTCTGTTTATCAATATATTTGAAATCGCATCAAACCAACATTATTATATGTATAAATAAGAAAGTTAAACGACAAGATGGTAAAACAATCAATTCACAATAGACCTGATGTTACCTGACTTACGGATTTAGAGTATTTGATTAAAATAATGTAACATTAGATGAAGGTGGTTGAACTCTATTGGTTACACTCTGGACTCTCCGGAGGCTTTACATATTTCTGCCTAATAACAGCAGTCGCTTAGTTTTGTGAAAACATTTGTTACCGTTCCTTAACTCCAGAGCAGTAATACTGACACCAATCTTCTTGTTCGCCCTTCTTCACGCTGCGTCCTACTCGCTGACTCTTCTTGACGTAAGTAATATTTTTATTTTACATAATTATACATGATAAACTGACTTTTTTGTGAGTATTTCGAATTGAGTTCTGTCATTTTCGAGTTATAACTTTTAAGCAGTTATCATAATGGAGGAAGTTAAATGCATTTTTAACTTAATCTTTTTTAAGTGTATGTACCTACCATGTATATATGAATCAATTAAAAATAAATTATAAGGTGTTGTAGGCAGGGACAATCGAACATTGCTAGCCACCAGAATTGCATTTTTCACTGTATGTAGCACTTCATAAAATAAGTTTATTTTAGGTATATTTCATGGTTGTAGAGTTTATTATTCTATTTTTGGTTATAGTAGTCTATTAACTTTTTAATTGTAACTTTTCTTATAAATTATATTTAAATTACATAAAATAATATTTAATAAGAATATGCGTGTACTTTCGTAGGTGATTTTAAAGAAATACATATTTTTAGTACATTGCTTATGTATCTCATAAGATGTAACCAGAATTAGCCATGTAAGCGTATGCAAACAGTTCTTTAAAAAAAAACCGTCACAGTTCAGCCACTGTGAACAAATTATTCATAAAAACCGTTGTTTATGGTTCTATCCACTAGTAAAAACCGTACAAATAGTTGTTGTGTAGGTACTTTGTAAAATCTCTGTAAAAAATTGCGTTAGAAGACAGCTACCAAATAAACGGCCTCCGGAACCCTTCTTTGTTTTAAACTACATAAAAAAGAAGCACAGATATCAAATCCGTGTCTACGTTCAACAAAGAAAAAGTCACTCCCTGAATAGTAATTTCAATTCCCAATCACGTTGAAAGCGGCTCAACAAATTTTAAAATATTAAAATTTTGTTTATTTAGAGTCATTTTATTTTATTGTTAAGTACCAGAATATATTTTATTTTTCACCATTGACACTCAACTGAAACGTCTTCTTACCAAGGAGTGTTTTAAATTTAGAATGATCTTTCCAAAATCGTCAATTTAGATGTGTGTCGATCAATTTTTTTTTTTATCCTTATAATTTGTAAATGGCTTTCACTCAATATTGTTAATAAGTTAATTAGAATATAAGTTAGCTGTAAATTTTCCAAATAAAATAAAATATTTTCAATGTTGTACCTGACGTGAGGTGTCCAACTGATTACATGACATAATATTACTGAGTACATAGTTATTTAAATTCACCGAATTAATTTAACGTTAGTTGAATGATGGTAGAACCGTTTATGGTTAGGCTGAAGGTCCTCTGCAACTTTTCCTGCCTAATAACAGCTGGGTGGAGTAAGGGAGAAATGCTCGTCTCAGGGAGGGTGTGGTAAGCGAACCATTCCAACTGAGTCTCCAGGTGTAGTCCTTAGCAAAGCAATTTTGACAAGGCTCATCTTATGTGTAGTGAATTATTTATATATTGGTATATTATGGACGGCAGTGGTCACGCACCATCTGATATACTGTCAGTTTGTTTACTAATTTTATAGTGTAAAAAAAAGTTGAGTAGATTCCATGCTCGTTTACTTCACTTACAGTCAGGTGTCATTTTTTCAATATGTAGGTAAGTAGCAGCTTGTTTGCAACAAGCTGCGTGTCGGTTTCATGCAAATTAACCGGATTGCATACTTTAATGGGTGATCTTTTTGCAGACTCTGGGCCAGAACTCCCTGTGGGTGGCGCGGCTGCTGATCTCGCTGGTGGAGTTCCAGTCGCGGAACATCCTGCGCGCCGCCGCGCTCGCCGAGATCGTGCTCTTCCCGCTCGTCGCGCTCATGGCCTTTGTGTTAGTATCGTATGTGTATTGACGAGGGAAAGGGAGGTTGACGTACGTCGATAAAAGTAAATTTATTAATGTTATGTACTTACATAAAATTTATCTCACTTTTATTGAAAATGTTTAGAGTAAATGTTAAAGTTTTTAGTTTAAATGCAATTACTAAATAGGATACAAGTGTACCATTTAATTTAGAAGGGAATTTTAAAATAGTTTTATTTACTATGGTATAAAATTTGGCGCTCACTACAGATTTTTCTAATGTATCAACAGCGGCTACTGCGGTCTGCTGACGCCGTTCGTATACTACTACTTCGTGACGTGGCGCTACGCGTCGCGCCGCAACCCGTACACGCGCAACACGTTCCGCGAGCTGCGCGCGCTGGCGGAGCGCACGGCGGCGCGGCGCGGCGTGCCCCCCGCGCTGCGCGCCGCCGTCACCGCCGCCGTCGCGCTCGTGTGCCGCATGGCGCCGCCCATGGAGCCCGCGCAGGAGCAGCAGTGAGTAGCCCCTGCGACCATGCGCCGCGCGCCGCCGTCACCGCCGCCGTCGCGCTCGTGTGCCGCATGGCGCCGCCCATGGAGCCCGCGCAGGAGCAGCAGTGAGTAGCCCCCGCGACCATGCGCCGCGCGCCGCCGTCACCGCCGCCGTCGCGCTCGTGTGCCGCATGGCGCCGCCCATGGAGCCCGCGCAGGAGCAGCAGTGAGTAGCCCCTGCGACCATGCGCCGCGCGCCGCCGTCACCGCCGCCGTCGCGCTCGTGTGCCGCATGGCGCCGCCCATGGAGCCCGCGCAGGAGCAGCAGTGAGTAGCCCCCGCGACCATGCGCCGCGCGCCGCCGTCACCGCCGCCGTCGCGCTCGTGTGCCGCATGGCGCCGCCCATGGAGCCCGCGCAGGAGCAGCAGTGAGTAGCCCCTGCGACCATGCGCCGCGCGCCGCCGTCACCGCCGCCGTCGCGCTCGTGTGCCGCATGGCGCCGCCCATGGAGCCCGCGCAGGAGCAGCAGTGAGTAGCCCCTGCGACCATGCGCCGCGCGCCGCCGTCACCGCCGCCGTCGCGCTCGTGTGCCGCATGGCGCCGCCCATGGAGCCCGCGCAGGAGCAGCAGTGAGTAGCCCCTGCGACCATGCGCCGCGCGCCGCCGTCACCGAGAGTAAACTCTTAAGGATGTATCGCCACGCATCGCTAAGCCAACGAGTCACACGCCACTATAAATGCTTTACACCAATAATTCTGTAAAGTAAAAATATATTTTTTCATATAAATCACAGGTTATGAGTACCTACTATTGTAAACCGTCGATTCTAGCGAGAAATGAGCCGCAGTCGTTTGCGCATGACGACGCATCGCCACTCCGCACACAATACTACATATTGACTGTACAGATACCAAAGCACAGCAGGACGACCCGTCGCCACACCAACAACCAGGTTTACCTGTGCCTATAGATGTTTCGCAACGATAATAACACAAATATGTACACATGCCATGAAACCCAGAGCAGTCTAAAAGGCACAATAATCAAATAAAGATAATACTGAAATTTTTATTTATTATTGCAGGTAAATGGATGTCATCGGTGACTGGTGAAGAATCATCTGATACATCACTGTCCGTTGAAATGCAAATTCTCTTACTTTAGTTAAGTCAAACTACATGTGAACCCAAGACTAATACTTGACACAAAACAAATCCTTCCTTTATACATATTCCCTAAGCTTATTAATTGAGATACACTATACGCTGATGAATAACTAAATGGACTCCTAATAAATGATACGAATTATTTAGCCATACTTCTATGAATTCACTATTGACTTCATTAGTACGGCGGCGAGCCAATTAAATTTTGTCGGGGTCTATATCGATGCTGATATTAATAGTTATCTGGAGTCTATTTAGATACTTCATCTATGACCACATATCGATGTTGCGCTGTACTGGCTATGGATCTTAACATTTTCGTTTTAGCGTGCAATAGTTTTTGAGTGCAATGAAGATGAGATTTATAGATTACAGGCTTTCGATTAGTTTTGCTATAATGAGGAAAGCCTTTGGATATCTTTATGCAGGTGCTGTCAGTTTTGCTCAATTTAAAATGAACGTAATGTAATAATCGCAATAGTACGGCGTAGCAGCTGGTTACTAATTACCGACAGCTGACGAAACTGGTAGTTACAAAATTTAAGCAACATTTACATACTTTCGTGAAGTTACATATATTCAGGGAATGTTTCCCGCGTTAGATAGGAATGTATATTTTTAATGCTGAAGCTAAGATATTTTTTCCATTCTGTCGTGGTAATTCCATTATTATCAGTTCGTAACATTTTTAAAATATGATCAGAATTTATTTGTTATGGATATATTTTATTAATCTTCAATTACAGATCCTGCATTTCTAGGTCTCGTCGTATGTATTATATAATTATTTATAATTAACTTTAGTATTATATGACGGGATTTAAGCAAGGTATTATTTTAAGTTATGTTTTGTTTAAGGATGAACGAACAATTTTGGTCCAATTTATGTTAGTGATTAGGGAAAATAGGTTAATGGTTATAAAATATTTGGAGGGAATTAATTACCTACGTTAAGTTATTTTATTGTTAATTTCGAGTCCATGGCCGATTTTAACTTATATAAATAATCTAAAGTAATATATATTGTAAGTTATTCGTTTTCTTAAGCTGCTATACAACCGGTTACATATTTGTCATTCCATATGTATAAATAAATAAAATTTGGACGAATCATGAAAATTTGATCTTGTGAATAAATATACACTTTTTATATGACCTGATGAATTGCAGATTACAACTTTTGTATTTAGTAATAATATTGCACTTGGTTTGGGATGAATGTAATGAAGATTTTTAAATAAAGTATGGATAAGTATGAACTGTTTTTTATTTTAATGTCCTGTGTATTCTTTCATGTACTAAATTAACTATAAATATTAATTATTAAATTACTAATATCACGCTTAAATGTACTAACATTTAGGTGTGAAATTAGAAGTTGAGTAATTTTATATTTTGTAGTTGATTCTTAGGTACATAGGCAGTGCCGGATTAGCCATATAGCAAGAGTAGCAAACGCTACGAGCCCCGCGGCCCAACACCTACCTGCTATTTATATTTTACTATCTTTACTATCCTAAAAATCTTAAACTGAAAGAAGATAGAAAGTGTCATCTCTAAATTTTCCTAGATTAAATCCAGAAAGTCTTACTAGTAACACTTTTGTTTTATTTAATACACTTACATAATGTAAGACTATAAAAAAGATAGCGTCAAATTTCATTTTTTTTAAACAAAATGCCAAAAAATGCTACTGCGAAATATATATTTGCGCCACTAATCTTTTATTTTCGATTATCTCAATTGTCTAATTCATTTATGCCAAATAAATTTATAGCAAGAATATATTTCGAAGGTGCATTTTTTTGGCCCCAAATAAATTGGCTTAAAAAGGGAAAGTTTGGCGCAAGCTTGATCACGGTCATGAAAGGTGCTGCAAATAACAGTGAAGTTTACTGGAATCCCATAAAAATAGACTTGCAGAGCTGTAGATTTCAGTTTCATTAACTTAGGCGTTAGGCTAGCTTTTTCTTCAACGACTTCTCTTAGCCCTTCGGGTGCTTAGCAATACCCCTACTGTAAAGGATTCCTTATATTTCCGATCAAAAGGTATAAGGGCGCTTTCACATAAGATCGCAAGTAGCGTGGCAGCGGCGTGCCTGCAGAGAGGCTTTCTTTTTAAGACTATATCCGCGGGATTTTTTTTTGATTAGGGTCGCGTGCTGTACTTTTATAATGGAAATAATAATAAAAAATAATGAATACTGAATAATTATTTCAATAATATAAAAGCATCCGATGCAGTTGCGCTACTTGCGACCAAATGTGAAAGCGCTCTAAGGCTAGGTTTTTCTTCAATGATGACTTTTCTTAGCCATAAGCTTGCTTAGCAAAACCCCTACTGTAAAGGATCCTTACATTTCCGATTAAAGATATCCCATTCATCCATCAGCCCTTTGATGTCCACTGCTGGACGGACATAGGCCTCCCCTAAATTCCGACTCCAACCGGTCCTGTGCCCTCTGAATCCAACCGTTTCCCGCTGTCTTCTTAGGTACAGTAGGTAGGGGGGTGACCTGTACTCCTTTTGCCTAAACGTAAAGGTATATTTTATAGGTATTTAAGATATAATTTTAAAGGTATTCATAATAAAAGGCGCGTATTTTCAAATGTTTATATTAGGTTAGGCTAGGCTTGCGCGGGCACGGGCTGCGGCAGCGGCGCGGGCGCCAGCGAGCGCACGTCGGAGGTGGGCTCGCTCGGCACCGGCTCGTCCTTCGGCTCCGTCACCAGGATGTGGTCCGGCTGCGGCTTCTTGGGGCCGTTCTTGCCTTGCTGGTCCCATGGCAACATGATCTTTACCTGCATCAGACACGTGCATATTATGGTATTGGGGCCGTTCAAGTATAAACACTATTGATTTGGGGGTTTTTGTTTTGATAATTTTGAATGACATGGGGGGTAGGGGGGGTCTAGGTCATGATCACATCATTGCTAGTTATTTACTTTTTTTACATAACTACAAAAAAATCATTTTTAGTTTAAAAATGTTTATGTAAGCAAGGGGGAGGGGGTTACAGCCTTGCTTACTTTTGCGAATATCTTACAAAAGATTTAAGATAAATTTGCAACTTAAAAATTTGAATGTATTATTTCAAACTTAGTTTTAACAGTGAAGGAAATATGCTCAAACCATTTTTAGTTCAATTGCTTTTTGTATGTAGAAGGTAAGGACCTTAATAGACTTAAATACATACCTTAAAGTTTAGTACAAAATTTCTTAGAAATGAGTGAAGTCTAGTAATAGGACCTAGTTTGAATGGTATATATTTTTATTCTGAAATAGGATCTAAATTGTAATCCCAGCAATGGGAAACAAAATGGCTTAATGATGTTGAAAAAATTATTTAAATTTTTGCTTTTATCTAATATTTTAATTAACCATATCCTAACAAATTTGTGAATAAAAATAACACTTTCTTGACTCAAACACGCGTTCTACACTCATAGCCCCACAGTAGGATTTTCTCCTGTGTCGTGGGACTCGTGGGTACCATGGACACACACAAGACAAATACACAAACACCTAGCCCCAGAACAGGAACCTAAACTCATCATTCAGATACCTGTCTGGCCAGGACTTGAACCTGGGACTAATTGCGCGTCAGACCAGTATGGTAACCGCTCTGCCACACGGGTTGTCAAAAGAAACAATAATAATTTTATATCCAGATAATATAATTGTCAAGCCTGCACCGTACAAGAGCATACATGTAAGACAAACCCTCCAATAAACAAGCTTTACTACTCTTCCACTAGATATTAGATTGCAAGCCATTGAACAGCTTACAACCCCTGTTTCTGTGGATTGTTTTAAGTTGCTTTATATTTTAAGTAACCAATTATTAAACAAACATGGTGTCTATTCAATGTCATTAATATGAATAGTTTATACACAAAAATATTTAATGCCAACCTTTAATATTCCAGAACCTCTCTGGATAACCTAAATTTAGGATAACATGACTGTGATCAGCTTCAGATAACATCCCCTAGGTCAGAGTTTAATTATATCTTCAGATATCAAATGACAATGACAAAATATCTTAATTTTTCCAACAATATTTTAAATAGCATGGTAAATGCTTGTGCTTGTGTTACAAGTTTTTTTTTTTAAATGCTATTTTATTTACCATAACATGCATCTCCCACATTCAACATTTTTTATTATAAATGGGCCTTTTTTTAAAAGGGAAAAGCAACAATTAACTACACAAAGGTTTCAAATCTCAACTTATCAATCAATAATTAACTTAAATAAATGTTTTATAAATAATGTATCATTGAGAGGTACAATTCTCCCTTACCTTAATACCAAGCACTCCTTGTCGGAGCAGCACATGACGGGTGGCGGTGTTGACGTAATCATTGCACGGGTCACCAGAGTGGATCATGAGTCCGTCCACAAACTTCATGGACTTGGCACGCTGTCCTCTTAGCTTGCCGGAGACGACAACCTCGCAACCGCGTGCACCTGACTCCATGATGAATCTGAGTACACCATAGCACGCACGACGGACAGCCAAACCTGAAATTAGTTTAAAACCATATTTTATTAATAGCTACATAGTTTAAACAAAGTCGCTTCACGCTATTTGTCCCTATGTATGCTTAGATCTTTAAAACTATGCTATGGATTATAATGCAGTTTTTCTAATAGATAGAATGATACAAGAGGAAGGTTTTTGTGTATAATACATGTACAATACAGTGGAGAAACACTGATAATTTTAAATTTTTGACTTTTAGGCGATACAAAGTTTGCTGGGTCAGCTAGTCTTGTATAAATGATGAGATGCAATGGGACAAACATTTGATTTACACGACACTGACGAGTAGATCATATTGTGTAGTAAAACAACAGCAATAATTGAATGGCAGTTCAGTCTCTTTTTAAATACTAATATAAAAAATCTAGTAATATTTGTTTAGCAGTGAGCATTTAATCTACCCATAGATACTTAAAGTTACTCCATATTCGACAGAGCAGTGATAGCCTAATGGTTGAAACTTGCCCTCTCGATCGGGAGGTCCGAGGTTCAAACCCAGGCACGCACCAATGATTTATGTGCGTATTAGAAATTAATTATCACTGCTTTTCGGTGAAGGAAAACATCGTGAGGAAACATACACACCCAAGAGTTCTTAAAAAAAAAAAAAAAGTTCTCGGAGGTGTGTGAAGTCCACCAATTCGCACTTGGCCAGCGCGGTGGACTATGGCCTAAATTCTGGGAGAAGACCCGTGCCCAGCAGTGGGCCAATAATGGGTTGATGCACACTCCATATTCAATCATACTTGTTGCTACTAATTGTTACAGTTGCAAGACTCTTCAAATTAGAATAGTGCAGCATTTAACACTGCTGTTATAAGAAAAATATAATGAAGGTTGTACCTCCAGAGTATTAACTACCAACAGTTCTGCCTGCATCAAATATTTTATTATCATTCTAAATGTAGTAAAAGTTCAATTTCATTCATGTGGTATATGGAACAATTTTAATATAAAAAGTGGACACTCTTAATTATAATTTCTAGTGATTGGGAAGATTTGTAGAGAAATATTCCATAATCAATGTAACAATGTGATAAATGTAAAGTTCTTAGTGCATGAACCAAATTTGATTTTACTAATTTTATTATACACCAGAATTTAAAAAAAACTTAATAAACACTTTCAACACTCATAGCCCCACACTAGGTTTTTATCCTGTGACGTGGGTGCCATGGACACACACAAAGACGAATACACAAACACCCAGACCCAGAACAAGAATCTAAACTCTACATTCAGATACCTGTCTGGCCGGAAATCGAACCCGGGACCCACTGCGTGTCAGACCGGTACGGTAAACGCTGCGCCACGCGGATTGTCACGGTTATTATGGTAAGATTTGTATTTTTTATAGTATAAGACTAACCTCCAATAAGTTTGTATCTCAAAGATTCAGCCTGCGCGATGGCGCACAGTCCCCTGGTGGCCACTTTCTCGGCGTACAGCTCCACTGACTGCTCGGGGATGTTGAATCGCTTCTGTACAACTGACGTCAGTTCCCGGATCCTGCGTCCCTTCTCCCCGAGCACACTCTGGGTTCTTGTGGCCATAATGATGATTTCTGACCGCGTCGGAGTCACGCGCACCTCCACCCCGGAGTACCCGTCCTCCGCGAGCTCCCTGGTAAGGAACTCATTGAGCTCGGCTTTGAACACCCCATCGCCGACGAACTGTAAAGTTACGTACAGGTTATGTTTTGATCATGACGTTTATCACAATTACCTTGTTCACGCACTTATAAAGTAAAACGACTAATCAATGAACGTATCCACTTAAAGCAGTTATGTGCTCGTAACCAAATAAAATTAGATGTAAACTTGTAAATCCCAAAACACCACTCTCAGATACATCCACTAACATCACCATTTGCACTTTTCACAAGACACATCTTGCCCTTTACACATTTTGGGAGATCGTAATACATTAATAAATTAGGCTTATTTCATTATTTTCAACACTAAATTCAACATACTTTTCGCTTTTTGGAAATGTTGTTCACCGCCATGATTGCAAAGAAAGGCGAGAAACCTGAAAGGCAGGATACAGCTAGAGAAACGTCAATGTCAAATTAGCTGCGTTCAGAAATAAATATTATAATTATCGTGACTGAATATTAAAAAATAAAATAACTTAAAATGTATAAAATAGTTTATAATACGTAATTTAAAATAATTGATATATATTTACGTAAGTCATAAAGTCTATTGTCAAAAAAATACGGACGTACATTAATTCAAATCAATTGACAGTAAAAATATCAGAATTGTCTATGTTTTATTTTGGCGGGAAAAAAAAATACACTGGTTTACTTTCTCCGCATTCGCAATCGCAATGTTGAAGGCTTATTAGAAAGTCGAAGAAAACACAGACATTGTAAGGTATTTATTACATAGTATTTTTTAATTTTGATTAACTCAAAACTCAGTTGGAACTAACATAGCGAAGTGCGAATGTATCTGATATACTCTCAATTAAAACTAGTAATTTTTTTGATGTACCTAACTATATGATTTTAAGTTAATAACACGGAATTTATGTATTCTAATATGTAACGGGTACTCTAATAAGCGGTTTATGAATTTCTTTTGCCGATATTTCAATCTTATTGCATTTGCATTAATCGTGGTCACATCAAAAAGCAAACTGATGTATATTGTGCCGACGTAAAAGAAAATGATGTTATAATATTCCTGTCCTTTCATTTTCGTGTTGTGTTGCATCTGGTTTAAATTTACCCTCACGCGCGCAAAGACGTTTCACTTCAAAAATGGTTTATTATATAAATTATATATATATATTTTTATATATTTTTATATATATATATTTTTATATTTTTATAAAACGGTTATATTTTTATAAAACAGTCCTGCATAATTGCTGCAAAATTCTTGTAAATGAGATTAACTTCATTTAAGTTAACATTAATTGTAGCAATGATACGGAGCCCCCGAGTGGCATGCTTTGGAGGGCGGCAAAGTATTGGCGACCTTTTTTGTCTGTCACCAAGTTGCAGATCTGGTAGGCGTTGAACGAACGAACTTTGTTTGTCACAGTTTCTTGCCTATTTCAGTATTAGTCGAAGTCGAACCAGTCGAAAAGAGCTGTTTTTATGTAGTTTATTGTTGACAATAAACAGTCTCGTTCAGTTGACCGAAAAAGCGTCGACATCCCACCACTAATTGGCAGACACACAGGTGTAGTCGCCTAGTCGCGTTTGCGACCTTTTTTTTACCGAAATATTTTCCAATTGGGAGGGAGTAAAATTATCCACGCTAGGTACTTGTTATAACATTTGTAACAAGCATGTTTGTTTCTTTCGTGAAAAATCTTTATCCTTCATTTGGCCCAATTTGGCTACATTTTTCAAAAAGTTTCAAGGAGTAAATATCTTTTCTAAAACTGATACTTCTTAGGATCAATAATATTTATTTTATCAGGAGGATATACGTAAAAATATAGTATGTAATGGAAATTTGCTTTGAATTGTAAACAGCGCCATCTAGTATGAACACCATTAATACTACAATATTTATTGTGAATATTTTATTGGTAATGATTGGTAATAATAGTTTTAGAAAAGATATTTACCTACTCTTCATTTATTAAAAATATTGTGAATATTTTCATGTTACAGTTATGGGTAACTGTTTTATAATACAATGGTGGCAGTTATAGGGAATGTAATAAAAATATAAGAGATTTTATTCAATGCAATTTATTTATTATTTAAGATTTTTTATTACATACAAACGCACCATATACTTAGCGTAACAATAATTGTAGACACGTTGTCCTTGTGTGAAAATCATGAAGAATAATAATGTGATGCAAACAAACATTTCTCACTTATTTTGTAACAAGTCACTTTATTTAATTGGGCGTTAGATTGACACTTAGTATCCCACACATACAACAACCTTCAGATAATATAGATATAATTAGATTTGCCCATTAATTAAAGTTACCACTTACAAGTTAATGATTAGTCATATAGATTTTTAGTAAAAAATACAAATACACATTTAATAAACCCTAAATGTGGTCTTAAAAAAGCTCGTGCATGAATTGGAATTTAAAAATTGTGACGAATGTATTGAACTATTATCGAAATTGAACAATAACTAATGGATCTAGCGTTATGTAAATCTAATGTGATTTAGGTACGCACCAGAAAAACATACTCAAACATTCACTTATCTAGGTCTTTTTACAGACTATACATTTCAAACTTAACAACATAAGGATTAGACGATAGAATAAATAATACAAACACAACATTAGTTATTGATAATGAGTTGTGTCTTAAAATAACCAGATATAGAGCAACATTACTTTATTGAAATGTCAAAACATGATTGAATATCGATAAATGTCACCAAGTTATTTTTTATACTGGCAATACATTTAGTGATTACCATAGTGAAAAAAATGTCAACGATTAGCGAAAACTTATGAATTTACTACGGCAGCTACGTCTCTACAATTTTACTATGATAGTCTATATTTTATTAACTAATCATACGCTCAACAACATTTCATTATTATTGAGTAAGTAGTTCCTAGTCTACACATTCATCTGTTACTTATCAAAGGCAGTTACACAAAATTATTAGGTACCTATTATTTTGAGTGAATTGGATTACTAAAGCATGTTATTACTAGGTCGATGCGTAAAAGCAATATTTCCTAATTGTTTAGCTATATTGCTACATGAGATGCGGAAACGAAAACTTTCTACCTTAATAGCTTTATATGGCATTTGAAATTCAACACAATTTTGCTTACAATTTAAGTGGACAAAAGTGATTAGTTTCATATACAAGTGAGTCTTAATCATATTAAAATAAATACGTTATTAATTCTAACAATAGTCTAACATTCGCGACTTATAATTAACTTACTTTTAATGGACAGAATTGCGTGTAGCGTGTGTTCTTTGAGTCAGCGTGCTGCGGTGTTGAGTTATCGATCTAAAACAGCTTAAGTGCAGTGAAATTGAAGCAAATTATTTAAAGAGATTATTTTTTAAACTGGCAACTTTATAAACATGTCTTAAATTCAAGACAAATATTTTAAGCCACTTTAAAAGTTGTACTGTGTAAAAACAGTTATTGTATTATTCTCGTTTAATAATCGTTTATTAGAAGCAGAGTTAAGGCAGATTAGAATTACAAATAGGTAGCAAATTAGGTCATCTAGAACAATAGTCTAAATAAATGGAAGAATAGTCTAAAGGGATACTAGGATAGTTATGTATAGTTAAGCACACATGGGGCTTCTTAGAATAGAGACTACTGTGGGACGTGAGACAAGGGTTTCAAGAACTATTTGTACAATTTCTAGAAGACGCTACAAAGAAAGACTAAGAGTTTCTAGAAGGTATCTAATAAGATATCAATCTTATTCTAGTTGCGAACAGTTGGGTTCTAATAGGAATAATCTACAAGCCAGATATAGGTATAGTTTCGATTTTTAACAATAACTGTTTTCTCTCGTCATTCTGTATTTTACAATATTTTTGGCACAGAGAGTAGGAAAAGACGAAGTTTTATGACTAAGAGTGCACTTTAAAGCCTAAATCACAGAACGGAAGGAGCGGTGCGGGTGTAGTGATGCAAAAATATAGTATTCGATTGATTTTACATTAAATACAATGATTGCGTAACAACCTACTGGGAGGCGTAGTTCTACAAATTTAGACCTAAAATGTGGCGTCATTATTATTTAAATCACAACCCGTAATCGTGTTATATCCTTGTGACATTTCATTGGTTTGGCTGTAACCTCAAATTATTTAATTTGAAGATTTTTTTTACGGTGACTTAATGTAAAATACTTTAAAATACACTCATAATATGGGTGTATTTGAATGAATTCAAATATATCGCGGTAAAATAGCAATCAGGTACCAAAGCATCCATATGTGCCAAGTCCTTACATTGGGGGTAGACGCTCGTCTTTAGTACATCTTCGGCAATTCGTAGAATTATGCCTCCAATACGTTCTTCCAGCAACACAACATAGCTTTATCGATACAAGTACATTTTATCACCTAAATATCTACGCATATATTGACATTATATAGCGAAAATGACTACATTGGCACTTTCGCGTTTTTACACACATGTATATCCATACATCTCATTTGACTAAAAATAGTACATACTTATTTTAAATAGCCAGAACTAGGTAGTTAAGTCTAATCGCATCGTTCACGATAGAGTATTCTAGCGATATTACTTTTGTTGGAATTCCATCACTTGTTACATGAACTAGGTGATGATAAAATTTGACAGAATCAGTCATAAGTTTTTTATACTCCTTATTTTTAATTTCTAGTTTGCATGTTGTCTGTACTCCGTGCATATCGACACTGAAATTTCTTTTTTACAATTCGAAAATCTTAAAAGAACATAAAATAAACAAAAATAATAATAAAAGGAAATAAGGATAATAAATAAAATCCAAAATAAGTCAATATGACCATTTAATAAAAACCAAAAAGAATTTGTTACAACAATAATACAATTTTAAGTAAATGATGACCCACCACCAAACGGAAAATAAAAAACTGCCCGTTGAAGAATGTCAAAATAATAAATCAATAATAAGTATAATGTAAGTACTTTAAATATTAACTCAATATTCATTGCAATATTGTCAAATCATTAAGAAAAATAAAACATAGATTTAACAATATCCAAAATGTATAATTCTCGGTCATTTTCGCCCTATTTAGACTAAATTAATGGAATGTGTCTGAATAATAATACTCAAATTTTCAAAATAATAATACTCGGTAAATATTAATAATATCGATGAGCATAAATAAAAAATGTAAATATTTGCATTAATAATAAATAATTAAAAGTATTGCACATTAAAATTGTAAAAATTTTATATATTAAGTACATAAGTATACAAAAAATGGACGTTAGCTGACAGAGATCCAATAAAGTAAAGAAGACATAATGTAAAGAAATAAAATTATAAATAACATCTCATTTATAATAAAATGTAATTCCAGTCAATATTTTACCTATGGCACTAATAATAATCAACATAAAAATTAAATAATTGGTATAATAAAATTAAATAAAATGGAATGTCAATTAAGGTTTTGCTTAAGATTATTTTTTTATCATTTAACGATAATAAGAAATCTTTCAAAATTCTCTTCATTTAAGTACCTATATCAACTACATTTGCACTGTTCTCATTTTACGATAAAATAAAGTGAACTTAATGCAATTAAATAATTAAGTACAAAGCCAGAAGTTCCCATCTGAAATAAAAAGTCATTTACAAAAAATAATCAAACAATAAAAAAAAAAGTAGTTACAATACATTTTGGGTGAAGAACAGTGCAACATCATTTCACTACTGCTTTTAAAGCGACCTCAACAGGACCTATTGACGCTTAATAACATTATCCAAGGCCTGAAATATAAATATTCCTAATTTACGTTACAGGAAAGAGATGCCGAGATCGATTTATACAATAGACAAGGATAGAAATATTTACACTTCAGTCGGAGAACAAGTTTCTAGATGCACGTTTTTACCGCTAATAGTCTAAAATTGTCTATACGTTTGGACACTCACTAGGTGCGTTCGTTTCTTAGTAAAAACTAAGAAATCGGCAGTCTCAGTAACGCTGCTGGTACTCGTGGTGCCAGCGGTTGAAGTCGATGTGGAACACCACCAGGGAGCCGTTCTCCAGGCCGGCGAGCAGGAATCTATAAAATACGGAATATGGTTACCTGAGTGTAGAAAGCTTGTGAAAGCGTACCTCATTATTAATTTGATTTTACAACACATGTTTCATTGACCATTTGGTTTTTCGCGACATGTAAAAGCTTTATTTTAAGGCAGATAAAATTTGTTTGATGTATTTTGTCTTGTAAAAATATATTATTTTAAATTTAGAAGAAAAGGAAAAACTGTTTTAAAGGAAAGGATCTGTGACCTTTTCTTCAAGGAAAAGAAAAGGTCACATAGAAGTGCAATAGAGAAACATCTTAAATTATCGATGAAAATTGTTTTTTTATGGTGTGTCTACTCGTATGCATATTGTTGATTGTAACAGAATGCAACGCGGTCAATGCGGGATAAAATGCGTTGTGCATTATAGTAAAGTGCGTATTAATGCGTGGGTCCGTGGGGCGTCAATTCAGCAAGGGTGTGTATATTTACGCATAGATCGCGTAGAGTCGCGTATGTTAGTCAACGGTCACAAGAGATCGCTTAGGACGTCATGGGGTTGTACTGGGTGTCATACGGGGTGGCGCGGGGTGCTATGGGGTCGCACGAGATCTAGTTGAGCGCTACGCAGGTCCTGTGGGATCGGACAGAGTGCTGTGGGGTCGAGTGTTTTGCTATAAGGTCGCGTGGGTTCCACTTACATAACGGAGTGTTATGTAAGTGGAGTCTGGCAAGGTGCTATGTAGGGCGCTACAGGGTCGCGTGTGTGTGCTGTGGGGTCGTGTAGGGTCGCGTAGGTTCTAATGGAGTGTTCAACTGCTGTAAAGTCGTAAAGGATGCTGTGGAGACTCGTGGGATCGCATGGGGTTGTGTGGGGTAGTGTGGGGTAGTGTAGGGTCGCATGGGGTAGTGTGGGGTAGTCACCGCTGGTCGTGGCTGAGCGCGAGGCTGGTGACGGGCGCGCCGGCGGGCGGGAAGGCGTAGAGCGGCGCGAGCGTGAAGGCGCGCCACACCTCCACCACGCCCGCGTCGCCGCCGCACACCAGGTACTCGCCGCACCGGGACAGCACCAGGCACTGATATATAACACAATATACGTCGTTTAAGAGTTTGCTTTCAGAGACTCTTATTAGGTATGATATTTTTTTTTATCTGACTAAAGTAGCAAACAAGCATGCAGTATACCTGATGGTAAGTGGTCACTGCCGCTCGTGGACATATCTGTAAACAACTTCATACAGAACATGGGTTCCATCTGAAGTCAATCACAGATGCGTTGCTACTCCCGAGGACTATGATAGTTTTTAGTTTAAAATTCAATATTTTTTTAACATAACATACTTCTAAACATGTAATTTAAAAGTTACGTTTTTTTTTAAATAGCCAGAGCCATCTAGTGTGAATTCTCATTTGACGATGTACAACAAGTTTGCCTTCCTGCATCAAAATGACGCGCCCATCATCTGTTGTATATAAATATTGCTTACAGATGCCATGGAATAATCAAAAAAATCATCTTAACGTCGAAAAAAAAAACATTACCTTTAAAAAACATTCCGACGTTGTGTAAACAGCTTCATTACCTTTACCAAACCAAAAAAAAAAAAAACATGCGTGCGTACAAAGTACACATGTCAGAAGTGAAACTTCTTTGGCGAACTAATTTATAAATCTTTTTTATATTTATACAAATCTAAAACTTTAAATTTCCAAGATTAAGAGGAAGGGAAAAAGGCGTGATACGACGTTCGCTCTGTCTCACTTTTTCTCTCAAACTTTCTCACTCGCTTGCTCCCTACTCTCACTCCACGGCTAGTTGCTCATGCTACGTTCGCCCTGTCTTACTCTCTCTCAATCGGTCTCGATCACTCTCTCTCTCTCTTTTCCGACACTTCCGTTGCATACCGGCGTGACGTTTCATCTGTAAAAATTTTACCCTCATGCGCCTAAAGAAGTTTCACTTCAAAAACATCCCAGCGTCATTACCTGGAAGTTATCGTTGTGCGTCTCGTGGCGCAGCCGGCGGCCGTTGAGCGTGTAGGCGGCGAGGTGCCCGCGCGCGTACGCCACTACAAGGACGCCCTCTCTTGCGAGTGCCAGTTGCCGCGGCCCGCCGCCCTCGCCGCCGCGGATCGCGCGCAGCAGCTCGCCGAACGTCGTGTGGATCAGCACCGGCCCGTCTGGGGATTGGACGGTTTGGTTTGTCAACGTGGATGTTTTGAGTTTAATGTCTGGTGTTCAACTGCACCATTCCCGATGTTTCGTTGGTCTCGTAAGATAATCCCACGGGATAGAATACAGAAGACAGGAGGCAGAATACAGTAGTTCCTGGACTAAAATAGGGCTACGGTATCCTCTGTATGTCGTAAGAGGCGACTAAAAAGGGTTTCTGGGGTTGCGGGAGGTAAAAGAGCTCGGACCGTCCAGCCAAGTGACCCCGCAAAGGACGATGGCATGTGTGGCTGCATGTCGTAAACACCGAGAGGCACGGAGAGCATGAATCGGTCACCGGGGAAGGGCCCAAAAGGGGCTTAGCGCTCGGAGGACTCCGGCTGTGTTCCGTTGGAGATCCGGGAGTCCTCCACGTAGCGCCGAGGACGGCCACCGGGGGGGTTTTAGTAAGGTACAACTCCCAAATAACCCGGCGTTGCTCCCACGGCGGCGGGTACCTTTTGAAGGTTTCCCCCCTCGATAACAAAAAAAGGAGGCAGCATGTTATTGTGTGATTTTAACATCAAGTGTAGTCTTTGATACGCACATTAGATTAAATGAAATGACTAACAAAATATAACACAGCGAAAAACGTAAATCACTTCAACAGAAACTGTAGGAGTATTATGAAAAAAAAAGTTATCAACAGACGTAAAGGAAGAGTAGCAAATGCGATACTGACTGACGGAGGAGGAGATGACGAGCCCCAGCTCGGCGGAGACCAGCACGCCGTTGAGCGGCGCGTCGTGGCCGGTGAGCGCCACGCGCGGCGCCGGCGCCTCGCCCTCGCCCACGATGCCGCAGTGACGCGCCGACCTGCCGGAAGATTACCATATATAAAAACTCGCTTATGATGACAATACAGGTGGAATAATGGAAGGTGGTATAATGGAAAGTGGTATAATGGAAGGTGGTATAATGGAAAGTGGTATAATAGAAGGTGGTATAATGGAAATCCAGAGTTAAACAACCTTCAGTGAGTAATGATGATAAACATAGAAAAAGGAATGACGTCACGTGTACGCGGCTTAAGTTAATATAAGAAGGGGATATTTTACACCACGGTTAAAGGGTTTTTTTCTAAAGGTGGTAGAATCAGTGTAGTTCGACCGGGAAAGTACTACCGCCACACCTATTTCTAGCGTGAAGCATTTCTTGCGTTTTGATAGAAGGGTGTGGTTGCCGGCACATTTTTACATGAGGCAACCATCATACTCATAGTCCTCGGGAATAGCGACGCGTCTGTGATTAACTTCAGATGGAACCCATTTTCTGTATGAAGTTGATTGCTGATGTCCATGGGCGGCAGTGGCCACTTACCATCAGGTGGATTGCATGCTCATTTGCTACTTCAGTCAGATAAAAAAAAAATACCAAACCTAAACAGCCCGTAATGCCGTCGTAAATGGTGGTGTCATTACCATATCTAAATAGGCAATTATTACGTCATTTTATCATATCTAAATACCCTGTTATGACGATATTTTACCATGGCAAACGCCTGGTTATGACGACACTACCATATCTAACCTCACCTTTAACAGTTCATCATCTCACTCGGTATATTGACGCCGAAAACTTTTTCGAATCCTAAGTTATTGATTTGTCTTTACGGTGTTATTATCGTCTTCAGATCCTTGGTTGTTTCCTTATGTGAAACATCACTATTTAACTCACTTTTAACCTCAGATTTCTTGTATCCCAAATCCTTGGTGTAAAATATACCCCCCTTCATATTAACTTCAGCCGCGTACATGTGACGTCATTCCTTTCTCTATGCTTACCACCATGAAGGTTGTTAAACTCTGACCTTCCATTATACCGCAAAATTGACCCATAGCATATACATTTTCGTATCAAAATTGCACTTCCAAATTTGGAGAACGTGCAGAAAAAAAATCTAATGTATGTATAATATTCGGTACGCCAAAAATCGGAGAATATTCAAATCTGTTTCAAGCTTCAATAAATAAAAAAAACATGAATTTTGCATTTATAACAACTATTTTTTTTACAATCTTACCATTAATGAAACTTCGATTTGAAATTTCAATGTTAATTAGAAAATGAGTGGAGCAATAATAACACTGACCAGTGCCACAGTAGCACGGTGCAGTCCTCGGAGCCGGACGCGATGTAGCAGTCCGACGTGATGTTGCACTCCGAGCGGGATACGCACGTCACCAC
This sequence comes from Spicauda simplicius, assembly GCA_949699795.1. Classification (NCBI taxonomy): domain Eukaryota; kingdom Metazoa; phylum Arthropoda; class Insecta; order Lepidoptera; family Hesperiidae; genus Spicauda; species Spicauda simplicius. The sequence goes on along the minus strand of OX453076.1, from coordinate 1,189,046 downwards.
GCCGTAGTGGCCGAAGATTATTTGTACTATTTTTGCTGGAAAGACATTATTCGTTATTAAATTACACTTGTATTCGAGTTTTTAGCAGAGGAGAACCATAATGAGTAAAATATAAAAAAAAAATCAACCTAATTTAATAGTTGGATAAATCATGGTCATGTTAATAAAGATTATGTAAACAATTTTAAAATTAATGATGATGACGTCACTAGACCGTAACGAAACAGTGCTTAAGCGTGTTAGTTGAAAGACGGTACGAACGTTGGTTCAGTTACTGCTCGGGTACCTGCGATACTGTACTAGTTAGTCTGCATCTGCTTGCAACACGTAGCGTGTCGTTTAGTGACAGCGGACGAGTTTGTTCTTACCAGTCTCTGTTAAGAAGACGTCGCCGAGCGCACGAAACGTTACCGCGGCGCCTAGTTACTTTTGGCAAATAGGTAATTTGTAGAAGTGGATGAGCGTGTACTTATCAGTCTCCGTAGAGAACACGCGGAAGGAATTATCACAGCATCCGGGATCGCACTAATGCGGCGGCGCTCTCCGCTTCCTAGACGGAGTCCATCTGCAGCGGCGCAGCGGGCGCGAGGTCTGCGCATCGCTACGATCGCGTGGATCCACTCCCAGTGTGGATGAACTCGTACTTAATTACTAGTCCCTGTAGAGAAGACGCGGAGCGAATTATCTCAGATGCCGACCGCGATGGTGTGACGCTGTCCGTAGAGAAAACCTAGAAAGAAAGTTCCTTCCCCAAAGTCGGCTGTGATGTTGTACTCACCGGTCTCCGTCGAAAACACGCGGAAGGAATTATCCCAGAATCCGGCCGCGATCAAGAACCGCGAGTCAACCGTAGTAACGAAGCAGTTCGCCCTCGCCCGGACGCGCTGCGAGAAGTTGTCCCCGAGCGCGCGGCGTGCGAGCGCGGCGGCGCCGCCCGCGGCCCAGGCGGGGTCCATCTGCAGCGGCGCGGCGGGCGCGTGCTCCGCGTGGCGCGCCGCCGCGTGCGCGCAGCCGCCGCCCACCCAGCGGTGCGCCGCGAACGCGCGTGCCGCAGACACCTGCAACACACACGTTACATTGAATAACGTTCAGGCGACTCAATCTGCATCATTATAATGGTGCCAACCCATTATTGTCCCACTGCTGGGCACGGGTCTTCTCTCAGAGTGAGAAAGTTTTTTTTTTATTATAATTTTATTTATTTATTTATATATTTATTGCACCTTTACAAAAAGTTACAATAGGGCAAACTTAATGCCTGATGGCATTCTCTACCAGTCAACCCTGGGTGGCTGGAAAATGAGTGGCATTAAAAAAAATAACATTTTAATTTTAAAAGCATTATTAATTTTTCATCATTATCATACCTTTTGGAAAATGAAATGCCCCCCCCACACACATACATAACTAAATTGAAAAATATTTAAGTGATTCGCTTAGACTGTGCACATTACATTTTTTAAGTATATGCACATGAAAAATGTCAGTAAAAAACCTTGGACGAAAAGACCGCTACACATTTGTATCAAGGATTTCAATAATCACCTGACATTAGGGCCAACACTTAAGTACATCTACAACCCCATGAAACTATCGATGGGGTTATGTGGGTCGAGTCCCACAAATCTGAGTCTTTGTAGGATATACAAACACGCTATAGAAATAGAGTTGTACACATTTACATACAAATAAAAACATGGACCAAGCATATTTTCAAAAGCACTCAACATACTTTCGTCCTTTATAAATTGATACCGTGTAATATTAATACTATATACTATGTAATATAATAGCACGACACCATGTAGCTTGTATATAGGTATATATAATTATATACTAAAATGGATCTAATTGAACTTAAATTGAATCGCTCTCAAACTAAACAACTAAACCCCGGACAATGAGGCAGTTCGTAAATTAATACCTACGTTTAAACATCATAGTGACGTCCCACATTCTCCACAGCGTATTCCCGCATTATGGATGTATATACAAAGGACGGATGGTTTCGATTTGTTATTTTCACCAAATGTATTCATTCTCTTTTATTCTGATCATACGGATTAATATCCGTATGATCAGAGTAAAAGGCGTAATATGGCGTAATCGCCATAACAATAACAAAACAAATCTATTAATGAATCGCAATATATTCCAACTAACCGTAACAGCAGCAGGCATAGCCAACTGAGGGTAGGTATTAGCCGAGACGTGAACCACGGCTGCGTTGGAGGGTAGTTTCAGCCTCAAGCACACATCATCAGGTGCTGCGGCGAACATCAGCGGCGCCAGGTGCATAGTGGAGGCACGCGGAGGGTGCGGTTCACTCAGCAGCTGGGCGGGCGTCTGCCCGAAGCTCCTGATCTGGTCTTCGATGGCCATCTTGGTGACCGGGTCGGTGATCTGGTCGAGTCGCACGCCGCCCTCGTACGTCAGGTAGTAGAACACGTTCGTCGCGCGCACCGCTTCGGGTCCTGAGGGTTTTGTTAGGTTAGCACAAGGTTAATGTTTGCTTCGTTTTAGAATACTTTTTGTAATGACGAACATTGTACCGTATTTAATTTTTTATTACAATTGTGTACATTTTATAGTACATTCGGATTTAAGTTTATATTTTATGTAATTATCACATATCAAATTACGAAATTAGATACAAATAAAAATAAAAAAAAGCTTTTGCTTATCGTCCCAAACTTTGGAAGATTTTCTGTATCACAAGTGTCAGAAATACATGGTATTCAAATATTGAATTTTTAACAATTATGTTTGCATTTTAGCTTTTATGATGTCTGCCATTCTGAGGATGGAACCTGGAACCCTCTGTTCGACGCGGTAAGGTAACCATAGAGGTTGGAATTGAACATGACATGGAAAGTTTAATCCAAATGTAATTCCACTCACCCCTCTGCTTGTAACCGAAGATGAGATCGATCCATTGGTGTAGCTGGCAGCTGACGAACTCTGACTCGAGCGCCATGCGATTAATCCGAACGAACTCTTCCGCGGAAGAAGCCCAGGGTGGTAGCAACACGTCTCCAGACGGCGACTCCGCGATGCCCAGCTTGTACCCGGAGCTGTTTAGCAGCATCTCCGGGAGGAAGAACAGCTCCGGAATTAACTCCTGGCGGGGTAAAAAGGCATAATTATCCTCTAAGGTAGGTAAAGTCAGGATAGCCCGTACATAGTCACAAGAGGCATCCCAGCCTAATTCTGGGAAAACTCGCATCACAAAGTATATATGCATTATAATCTTCTTAAAAGAACTTACATTACCATTATTAGGGTGAGGATAAAAGAGCGTCATTTTGTAAGCAGAAATTCTGCCTGGCAGAAATTCTGTTTGGTGTGCCAGACGAACGAATTTATTCAGTTACAATCCTTCAAGCAATCTGTACCTGACTGAAGCTTTGCTCGGCCCGCGTTGGCCCTCTCGCCCCCGCAAACTCAATTCGGTCTGAATAAAGTGTGTGAGTCGGTAGACAATTCATTTTGCATCGCATCAGATAGAACTTTTTAATGAAATCGTATGACAAACTCACTCACTCTTTTGGCCTCAACCTTCGGGATTATATTCATTTTTTTATTCCTAAAACATTGGACACTTGTTCAGTACATATTGCTATCATCCACGTATGTTTATTTATTTTTTGGTAGATGTAACCTATTTAATAAATTAATTACTAAACCGATAATGATATAACAATATACATTTTGTTAACATGTTCCATAACACGAAAGGTGTAAATGAACATCACTTGCCACATTTTGACAAGCGTAACAGGTAGGAAAAACCATCGACACATATGACACCAGTCGTCACTTGGGGTCGTCACATGTGGGTACATAAATTACATCATAGTGGGATGCTCAATGGAGTTAGCTGGGGTCTGCATTGAATAGCACCAGTCTTTTTGTCCGTTGTTGTTGTAAGGGGCAATGAAGGACAAAATCTAGGAAAAAGAGAATAGCGTCTCTCTGTGTAACATCAACCCACCCATTGTGGTCACCAACACGCATATGCCCGACGCGGTGATTACGGATAGAAAACACCTATTAAGGTCTGTGTCCATCAGTGGACTTCAAAGTGTAGATTGTTTTTTGTTAGAATGAAATAGCAAACGTGCTTGTAGTCCATAATTGATGTTTCCTAAAACACAAGGGGTTCTATATCAAGACAATCACAGATGCTCTATATTATCAGAAAAATATCCCATTGCAAATTAAAGGTTATCCTTTCCTTACAATTTTTCTGTCGTGTTACACATAATCAAGAACTGGTCGCCATTATTGCCTTATCAAAAAACGCCCCCAACAATGATGTTGTCCTTACTCAAGCGAATCGACCCCGATGCGAACCACTTAATATTGCAAAACTCTTTTTAGTACACAATAATTATGTTGGATAAGAATTTTCTAAAATAGTAAGTCAATGTCATCATTTGCAATGATACTGAACAAAAACACTGTAGTTCCCTCGATCGGTTAAGTCAAGGCGGATGAAATTACATGGGCCTGAGGTTACAAACTATAACTAAGGCTGGCCACAAACTTTTAACAATTGATTGGGAGCAACAGAAAATGTATTCATCATTTTTACAATATTGCAAGTGCAAATGATAACGCAGTCTGATTGCAGATCGCAGATTGCAGAACGCAGATCTGCACTATTTGGAGCAAGCTCGTCTTCTACTTCTATATTATAAAATATTAGTTACTGTCGCCAATTATCCATCTGTAATTAACCCTAGATAATGTTAAAGTTCTACATGAGGTCGGCCACAAATGTTATGCTTTCCTTGAAAACTAAATTGGAACTCCTCAAGTATATCTATTTTAATGCACTCTTCAAACCAGAACAAAGCAGCGCTGTACACTGTTTTTATAACGCAGAAGCAGGTGTAGTAGAAGCATCCTTGGAATCGTATCACAAAGAGTTCTACCACCAAAAATTTGACTAGTGTTGATTGGTCTACGTTTGAGGATGTAACATTTGTAATGCAATATATTTAATGTAGCAGTTCTGCTATGATTCTGCTCTACCTCCTGTTCAACTTAGGGCAAAATGTACTTTTAGCACTGACGTTTTTTTACGTCACAATAATTGAATTTTTGATTAATAATTAAAGTCTTCCAAATAAAACTAAAATAAATAAATTATTATGATATTAACAGGGTTTAATTTTTTTTTTATATTTTGGAGCTTGTAGAATGTTTTATTCGCATATTTTTCAAGTCCCTTGTCATCCGGCGACCAATTTTTCTGTTTTCTGGTGCCCTTTGCTGTTGGAGGGGAGCTTTATGCTCCACGCGGGGAGGGGCTGCGGGAGCAGCCAGCCACTGGCGGATTCGCGGATGACTGAGAAAGCTTACCCGTGTTCCCGCCGTAAGGTGCGAGGAGAGAACACAGTGGGGGTTTAGCCGGTAAGAGTCCGGCATAACCCAGCTGCCGCCCCGGGTGGCTGGGTATCCATGAGGATTACCCACTTAAAAAAAAAGCTCTACCCTGCTGTCAGCGCTGAGAGTGGTAAGTAAGAGACATTCCATTATTTCGACCGTTTAATGTTAAATCAATAATCAATACTAAAATCGCTAATTTGAAGAGATATAATAAGACTCCCATCTAAAGTCAAACACTACGTTTGATCGCCTTAGCTTTAGCTCTCATCATTTTTTTCAAACAAAAAAAATGAATTTGATACACATAGTTATTAATTATATGTATCTAACACAAAGCTTTTGCATGCAATGATTAGCGCGATAAAAGAAACATTTTTTCTTTATAATATTGATAAAATTAGTACACAAATAGTTAATGAGAGTATAGTTGGTAAGTGGCCCATGTACCTGTGAGCTGCCGGTGACAGTTGACTAATTCAAGTTTGCTGCAGATATATTGCTCACTTTGCTCATAAATCCATAAACATGATTGGCACCGTTAATGTGAAGCAGAAATATATGCGACAGTGCTGCCACCAAACTGAAAGTTCAAAAGATCTACCTTCAAAGCGAGATGTCTTGTGGCCAGCCTAACTCAGCTAAGGCTAAAGGGTAAACGGATGTTTTTGCGGTTACAATTCCCTTAATTAGTCAATTAATCAATCCTGTTATGGTAATCTTATCATTTTTTGATGTTGAGAGTTATCTTAATTGGTAGTTATTAAAACTTGTAAAAACGTCTCAATTCTATGATTGTCAGTTATCCTTAGACAATTTTCTTTTCATATCTCAATTAAAAATATCCTTACTATTTACAATCAGTGCCGTCTTTACGATAAGGACACTCGGGGCTAGGGGGCAAAGGGGGAAGGGCCGACAATTTTTCTCACATTTAATATCAAAATATTATGGTCGGACGCATTACACTTTTCTCTGTGCTAGGGGCCCGTTTGGAATGTAAAGAAAGTACATCATACTTTCTTTACATCCCAAATGGTCCCCGAATTCTTGTATGCACAAGGGTCTATGCTGGATAGACTAAGACGGCTCTGTTTACAATGTTGTATTTTTTATTCCTTATCGTCTTTAACAGACTTTTTAGTACTAGGTACACCAATGTTAAGAATTATTATCTATGCCTCAATTTGGTTGCGTTTTATTTACTTTATGATTTCTACGTTGCTTTCTGACGATTTTTCTAACAAGTTGCTTCCGTATTATTTGGCCAGAGAAAAAGTATTGATGTAAGGATATTTGTAACGGTAATGTTGATAATGAAGCTATACAATAATAACCAAAATTTAAATATTTTCCGTTTCTTGTTCACCAGTGTTTATGTCAGAATATTGATTTTTTCCGTAGTCTAGGGTAGGGGCATCAGTGCAGTTAGTCTAGCCTTAGGTCCATGTGTCGTCGTCAACCCATTATTGTCCCACTGCTGGGCACGGGTCTTCTCTCAGAATGAGGGAGTTTAGGCCATAGTCCACCGCGCTGGCCAAGTGCGAATTGGTGCGAATTAGGTCCATATAATGTTATAAAGTTATTTTTTTAATATAGGCTAGGTCTATGTAAAATATTTTTCCAGTAGAACAATTTATAAAATATTCGGCGTCTACTGCCATCCATGGACATCTGTAAGCAACTTCAAAGAGAACATGGGTTCTATCTGAAGTCAATCACAGATGCGTTGCCACTCCTGAGGACTATGATGGTTGCCTCATATATATAAGTGTGTCGGCAAACACAACCTTCCATCGAAACGCAAAAAAATGCTTCACGCTAGAAATTGGTGTGGCGGTAGTACTTCCCCGGTCGAACTACGCTGGTTCTACCACCTACAAAAAAGTACAAACATAGTTTTACCTTAACATCCGAGGTGTCCCTCTGGCAGTTCTTCCAGGCGAGTGCGATGGACGAGAACAGCCTGTTGGGGTGGTCGAACTTGCCGCCGTGCAGCGCCAGGAACATCGTCGTCATCGGCTCCTGGAAATAACAACAAACTTTGTGTAAGACATAATATACGGAGAAAGGAAAATCTGTCGAGGAAAATCACCCGTCTGAGATTTCCATAAAAAAGATGCTAAGAGTTTGTGAACTCTGCTGGACTTATTGGGCCAACACCTTAGACGATGTCCTAGAACTCTCTCGTTTTTTTAAGGAAATCTGTACCTAGCAGTGGACAATAATGTACCTATATGTATTTGACGAAAGATATGCAACTACTCTACATTAGTTACATTAGGTAGGTACCTATTTAGTTAAATATTTATAATTGCAATAAATGTCTGTTATTAGTAGATTTTCATTATATACACTATTAGAATTGTTGGTATATACAAATATACCTATGCTTCCTAGAAGAATATTTTTTTTGTAGGATTTTTATAGGGGTAAAATATTAGTGTTCAAATATACCTATCATTATGCAACATTAAAAACATTTTGATTGTGAAATATTGAATAAGCAAAAACAATGATAAATAATATAATTTAAATACATAGTAGGTACATACCTGTTTAGTTTCATGATTATATTTTTTCCCTGTTAATGCTTTTTATGTATTTAGTTTGTATGCCTACATAAATAAAAAAAATGGATATGGATATATTTGGTACATTACAAATTGCCTTTAATCGTTATTATGTACAGATAAATTAAATTCAAAAAAACAAATTATCTTTTAGACGTGTCGAAAAAAGCGGAATAAAAGAAAAACAAACACATTTAGGTAGTCAATTATAAATTTCAGATCTTTGCGAAATCAACTTTCACGTAAAATATCAATGAAAAAAGAAAAACGAGAACTTGAAACGGTGACACGCTTACTATTTTTATGAAATCCAAAAACGTTAATACCGTTTTAGCTTTAATTCCTTTTTTACCATTTGCCGCGCGCCGATTGTTTTAAGGGTTCCCACATTGAAATAAATAATTTTTAGTCATGATTCCGTTTCTGATCCGAGATAATTCTAAAATTAAGCAGTAGTTACTTTAGCTTGCACACATAACAATATCAGTTGCAACCACTTTACGGTATTTATCATAGGTACTTGATTTCTTGAGGTCGTGTTCCGATCCGGTGGCAGTGTAAAAAAAATATAAATGTAACTGACAATTTGTAAGCGCCTCCATAGGCCTATGCAAAATAAAGACATTTCATTATCAAATCTCAATCACACCGCACCGGACAAGGGTATAAGACGAAAAAATTATGAAATCGAGTTAAATATGCCAAAGTGCTCTTAAAACATCCTACTGTCTGGTAGAACAAAGTCAGCCATTAAGTTCCATCTCATTTCGTTAGAGGTCGATAGTGCCTTTGTCCAATTCGTCCGTTTTTTTGTCAATATGGACGCGACAACATCGTAAAATCCTTGTAGTGAATATTAGTTATTGTCCTAGTTTTTTACGTACTATTTCTTCTCGCCACAGGCAACTGTAGGTACCTACTTGAAAATAAATTACGTCACAAGGACTATTCCGAAGGACGACCTTTTGCGAAAGTCGTTAGCGACAGGCGGCGACAATTAACAACAGCCATTTCTGTCATTAGTTTTTAGCCCTGGGCCACGAAATAATCGCTTCAAGTGATTTTAATTGACGTTGTAAGCATAAACGAAAAGCATTATTAAAGCAAATGTAGCAGTAGCAGGTACAGAGAAAGAGGTCACACGGTAGATCTCCAACATGCTGGACAGACCTAAAAACGACTACACAGTGCTCAATTGTCCAGTGTAGCCGCAATGCCATTAATAGAAGCCGGTTGCGAAAGACAGCTGTGACGAGTGACCAGTCGTCATCATTATGCCACGACCACTCTGCCAAGAGTGTACGACTAAAGAGAGAGCTGTATGTCTGTATTTTTTTAGGAATTTTGTAGCGAAATTTCTATAAATCGCTATTTGGTGACGTCAAGCGAATGTTTATTGTAATAAAGATGTGTGTTATTATTCCGATCTAACATCTTCTGAAATTTCGTTTAAGTTCCGATCCGATAAACCGGATCATCCGGCACAATCGACACCCCTGCGCTTGTCAAATCGAATTGTGTGAACGCGCGCGCATCTGTTGCTCCCCGTCGCCGCGCCACACAATTGTTTTGACGTACCAGTACGAGTCGAGTCGCGTTAATGTAACATGTAATTCACCGGCAAGTAATTTAGTATGATGGCCGCTCACCGTTCGTAGGCATTCGCTTTGATGATGCCCCTTTATACTCCACATTAGCATTGTTCCGCTAAGCGAGTTATGGTTGGTTTCCTTAAAATATGGGAAGCCGGACGGATTATCGTAAATATGCGAGCCTTAATGGAGATGTAGGAGAAACGGGTGGAAAAATTTGGAAGGAATACTCCGTCTGAAAGAGACTGCAATCAAGAAAACTATCGAATCCACTTTTATAAATAAGTAGCTGTTCATAAATAAACCGTCATGTTTGATTTTTGTTGAAGTGTATTTCTAGATATTTTCATGTAGGAAAAACTTAAAACGATTTCATGTGGAATACAAATGCGCAAAGTTACGTTACGTTACTGCCAGCGGTGGTATCTGATACTGAGCTACCTCTAAATTCACAGAAGTTCGTAAATTAGGTCAATCATAAATTTGTTAATCACTTTGATTAGGTAGAATTCTATTATTTTAAATATGTTTCATTCCATACTATATTAATTGATTTTATAATCTTAATAAACATATCTAAGCCACCAACAATTAGGTATACTATGTTACCTTGTTCACAAATCAATTGATTTGATTTGTTAATCTATCCATCTAAATCTAAATACATACAGTAACAAATGACAAAAATGATACAAATTTATGTTGACAAGGTAAAGACGTTCAATATGTTGTCAACAATAAAGTTATATTTAAAATTCAATTACGAGTATGATAAAAACAAGACGGAAAAGAACAGGTTGCGACGTTACAGTTTATGTAGATATCATAATTTATATTTAAAAACAAGGTTATCGTTTTTAGACGACTGATAACAGATGAATTTAATTAGAGAAAATAACGGTGCCGATGAAAGATATGAAACCACTTTAGTTGATTGCTCTCTTTGTTATATTAATTACAGACGCGAGGACGAACAATTTCTGTTTGTTTTTAGATTATCTTGCATCAACAAATAAATTTGCCATCGTTATATTGCATCACAATAGGTAAATGGCATCCGAGCCAATGAAAAAATGTTCCTTTGAAAAACTAAATTAATTTATCTATAGATAAATCGTTGAGACTCCTTTTTGTAAGACACTAATTACAGTTCCATTGAACTTTTTGTATACAAAGGATCATTTAAACTGTTATTCGTAATATTAGAAAATCTTATTCAGTTGTGGAAGTCACATAAAAACGAAAGGAAGTAAACATTTAAGTTAAACGCCTTGATTTTATAGTGATTAAATATTTCTTCACAGTCGCGTAGCGTGGCGGTTGAGGGAGCTATGGTCCCGAGTGGCACACCCTGAGGGCAGCAAAATCAGCTCTTTTTATTATTACAGGTATAATCGGCATAGGAAACATTTAGAAACTAAACTTGGGTCCTCGGGCGGCACATTTAGGGGCGACACAATATTTAGTTTGGACGACCCTTGTTTCTGTTGTCTAATTGCAGAGACACAGATATCAAAGATTTTAGTATTCATCAATTTTTTTCCGCATAAAACCCTAAAGGGGTGACGTCGAAGTCAACTTCGATCCCGGTAGGCACGAACCATTGTTCTAACAACGCTGTTAGGTAATTTAATCTAGCTCATGACATTGCAATTCTCATAAATACCCGTCCTAATTAGGTCGTTGTTGACCTATTTACAATCTAAACCATTTCATGTGGCCTAGCGTCCAGAGATTCTCAATCTAATTTGGATAACAGACCCCTTTTTCCAATATGAGGTGATACCTTAGACCCCAATAGAAAAATAACTTTAAAAATCCTATCTCCAGTTTTTTCCTATTGACACAAAATACATACTTACCAATTAAAATCTTTGTGGTTGTCCGGTTGTCGGTTCTAAAAGGGGTCGGTATTTTTGGGAATCCGTTTCCCTTATTTCGAGGGGGAAACCTTAGAAAAAGGTATCCGACGCAGTGGGAGCGACGCAGGGTTATGTGGGATTTTTACCGCACTAAAACCCTTCTGGTGGCCGACCTTAGCGCTATAAAGGGGACTCTGATATCTTCATAGGAGCGCAACCGGAATCCTCTGAACGCGTTGCCCCATCGGGCTCCTCCCAGGTGAGCGGCTGGGCTCATCGCTCCATCTGGTCTTTACGACGGTATACGACCACCATACATACCGCCGTCCTTCACGGGGTCGTCTGACCGAACGGTTCGACTTCCCACTCTAGCCGCCCGCGACCACGGAAGCCCCTTTTAGTCGCCTCTTACAACAGGCCGGGGATACTTTAGCCCTATTCTAATACCAGAACCACAGGAACAGCTTAGACCTAGACCATAAGCATTTTGACAGAAGGAATTTAGAACTAGAAATATTACTGAAAAAGAACAAAATGTATTTTATGGCAAGCTCATTTAAACGATCGTACTGCATTTAAAAGCGAGTACAGAAAAGTTCATTAAATTAAAAGCTAATTGCAAACGCGGCGTCGGTGTGAATTGAAACGTATGTTGCGTTTCGCCGCCGTTAATCATGGCGGCGCGCGACGCACTTCATTTCGGTTTTAATTTTACGAGGCACGCAGGTTTTGGTATGGGGTGAATGTAAGCGTTTTAATTTATTTATGTATATACATGTATTCATTTAATAACTAACCAAAACTTAAAATATATGCACTACGTATAAGAAATAAACTACTTATTTCCTATGTATACAACGGGCTTAGACAACAAATTTTATTATGTAATATAATAACAGTGAAAAGTAGAAGGTTACTGAAGACTAAGTAAAGGTAATCCACAAACTGTGATTTTTTTAAATTTATGTATATATTGAAGGGGGTAAAATTAGTAAGTATTATGACCTGGAAGGTAGCACCACCATCTTACCTATTACTAGCGTGAAGCACATTTTCAACTCTGGTGAAAAAGTTTTGGGTTGAAAAAGTCGGCTTTAATATCTGGCGATAGTTTTAGTCCCCAGGAGTCTGTGATCGGCTGTTCATATATAGCGCTGTTTTATATGTTGCTGCTTATAGATATCTAGTTTGGTATACTATATTATTCAAACTAAAATAAAAAGCTCTAGTGTATAAAATACTTTATATCCGCTTTTACTGTGAATGTACCCTAATGTCTCATCCTAATGGCGCAACGGGAGTTCTTTATAGAGACAATTACCGGTACTAAATATAGGAGGCATCCCGAACTTGTATAAAATGCCATAAGGGATGAATTTTTAAGTTATGGATATACCTATGTTACAATATTGTGCCATGCTGAAGGAAAAGAAATTGATTTTATTATAAAATGTTTTTATATTATAATCATTGATATATACAAAAAAAAATATCGGAAAATAATGTTAAGAAAGCGTAAATTGAGTTGACTTTGTGTTAAAAGTATTTATGTAGATATATAAATAAATACTTAATAGAAATAAATATTAAAGGTTTAATTTCTTTGTTTTTGAATTTCTTCAGGTTATCCTAAAGATGATAGGGGGTACTGTTGGATTTCGGTGGTTTAGGGATAGTCGAAGTGGAATAGGTGAGAAGGGAGCCTAATGTCAAGTAATAGAATGGTCCACTACTGGACATTGGCCTGTAAAGGCTGATAGATGAAATTGCAAACGCGCAGTCCTCCTGATGGTAAGTGGTCACTGCCGCTCATGTACATCTGTAATCAACTTCATACAGAAAATGGGTTCTATCTCTAATCAATCACAGTTGCGTTGCTACTCCCGAGGACTATGATGGTCGCTGGTCGCTGGTCATATAAAAGTGTGCCGGCAACCACACCTTTCCATCGAGACGCAAGTACTGCTTCACGCTAGAAATAGGTGTGGCGGTGGTACTTCCCCGGTCGAACTACACTGGTTCTATCACCTTCAAATTATTAAAAAAACTATACTTACAATGCGAACCATCCAGTTGAGCACGAACGCTGCGGTGGAGTAGTGCGTGCCGTAGTGGAAGGGCGGCGTGGAGTCGTGCTCCCACGTGTTGTAGCGCTCCTCGAAGTACGCGCGCCGACTCGGGTTCAGTGCCCCGATCGGCTGCATAGGACACAATTATACCATGTATTAATCTGTATATAGTATGTGTTAATATGTATTTTTAATATATACAGAACTAGCTGACCCGGCGAACTTCGTTCCACATAAAAGTCAAAAATCTAAAAATGATCAGTGTTTCTCCACTATATATGCATTTAAAAACATAAAAACCTTCCTTTTAAATCACTCTATTTATTAAAAACAAACGGCATTAAATTTAGCGTAGTTTAAAAGACAGCGGGTAGAGACGTAAGGCAGCGGGTAGAGACTTATTTTTATATTATGTAAGTGGAGGCATAAACCGAATTTAGCTCCGAAGGCACAATTGCCACAACAATTTTAGATTTCTGTTGTGTTCTGGTTTGAAGAGTTAAGGAGGGATACGCCAGCGATCTAACTTCAACTTTAACGTTTTAACTAGTTTTTCAAAACAAGGTATTGCCTGCTACTCTGTAGCTACAAAAATCGTCTGGGTATGACGTTTCCACGTCTGTGTTTCCTATATGATTGCAAGAGAGTTTCGAGGCCTAAGAATAAGTAATATCCCTTACAGCGATAAATTTTCAATATATTAAATTTACAATAACAATTCTATAACTATTACATTTTTCTCTATGTGTTTGAAATCAAACCAAAACTGTGGAATTAGAAACGCAATACGTTTGTAACTCATATCGTTATATATCTAAAGATTGTTCTTTTTTACCTTAGATAAGTCTCTATAGTTGGATGGCTGGCTGAGGTCCAACTCCTCGCTCTCGTAGTTGGTGAGCACCCACGGGAACACCGGGTATTGGTTCAGGTCGTTGTACGTGCGTCCTGGAGACAATGACATATTTTATTATTAGTTACTTATACTGAGTAAATGCTGTCCATGGGCGGCAGTGGCCACTTACCATCAGGTGGACTGCATGCTCGTTTGCTACTTCAGTCAGATAAAATAAAATAATTGCCAAAGAAGGGCATCCCTTGATCCTTGTTGTAGCTAAGTAGGAGATAAAATGTAATACATAGAGATAGAAGACAATCAAGAAGACGAATAATTGTCTTCTTGAATCCAGATATCCATTGATCATATAACAGAGTGCCCATAAAAAAGTCGTAGGACTTAGTGTAACGATACTGATACATCGTGTTTTGATTCAATATTCTTTGTTAGGCGTTCCAATTTAGTACAAATATTGGCAGGTTAAAAACATTCCTTTTCAATTACTAGTTTTAGAAAAGGTGTAATAATGTTTATGGCATGTGCATATTATCGCATAAACACCAAGTGTTACGAACACTTGCAGGTAATTTTCCAGCAGCGCTATCAAACTGTTTTCGCCTCAAGTCTCACGTAAGGAAGAGAACACTCACGAGTGGTCGTCAAGTATAGTGCATCCCTTGGACTATGACGCGTTAACTGTCATTGACACTTCTGTTAGGGCTGTCACATTACTATTTAGGTCTGTAGATTATCTGCAATTTTTTTCACTGTAAGATTGCTGATAGTATAATTAAAATGCAACTCTATCTATCTATACTATTTAACGGGGAATAGAATGAATTATGTGGAGAAATACGCCCAGCAGTGGACACAATTTTATACATAATAGAAACCTTTGTTTGGCCTTCGGCGCCACTACCACGATATATATTTTGAAGACCCGCGTGGCGCAGCGGTTACCATACCGGTCTGATGCGCAATGGGTCCCGGGTTCAATTCCCGGCCAAACAGGTATCTGAATGATGAGATTAGATTCCTGTTCTGGGTCTGGGTGCTTGTGTGTTCGTCTTGTGTGTGTCCATGGTACCCACGACACAGGAGAAAATCCTACTGTGGGGCTATGAGTGTAGAAAGCGTATATATTCTGTCCAATAATATTGGCGTTAAGCATTGACGCATATATCTTAGTCTCCAACGCACTTGTGGTCAATCTCAGGCAACATCCTAATCTTACTTAAGGCAATTTATAGCTAATCCATGGGCGGCAATGGTCACACACCATCACGTAGACTATTTGTTCGTTTAGTACTTCATTCTTATAAAAATACTAGTTGACCCGGCGAACTTCGTTCCGCCTAAAAGTTAAAACACTAAAATATATATGCTATATTATGCGTGTATTATACATAAAAACCTACCGCTTGAATCACTCGATTTATTAAAAACTACATTAAATTCCGTAGTATACTTTTAAAGATATAAGCATACATAGGGACAGATAGCGGTACGCGACTTTGTTTTATATTATGTAGTGATCACATAATTCGTATGAAATACAATATTTTTTTTCGATTGGCAACCCTACCACCACGCGTGAATATATTCGCGTCTCGTTATCACCGCGCACGAAGGGAGCACGTAAGGGCACATACACTATACATGTCGTGTTACCCACATACGACTCTGATATGCCCTTATCAATCAAACACTGCTCATACATTTGTTTGTTATGCAGTTCTTATGCATTATTCTTGAGGTAGGTATAAAATTATGAGGTATTATGTCTACCCACAAATGATGAGAACAATAAAAAAACTGCTAAGTTAAAGTTCCGGTTTATATTTTCGAGTATTTTTTTTAAACAATTCTGGATAAATATAAATAGAATGGAATAAGTTACTATCAAGTATGTCCTAATAAGTTAGTCGCATAAGTTATATCTTAAGATATCTATCTAATCTCAATGTTTACTTAGTTTAGGTACTTTATAGTATTTTGTATTTTTTTTAAATTACCACACTGATTAAGCGAATCATACGTGCTAAATATAGCGTTTCTAAAACCTTAAAAATATTAAAATACTATCATCTTGTTATATTATGTTCTCATATACCTACCTAATACTATCTGTATCTACATTTTACAGGAACGATATAGTTGTAACATCATAAATAGTTTCATGAACAAGTTTTACAAATATAGATTGTTTACAAATGACGTTGGTGCTAATCTTGGCAAGTGATCTGTTTTTACAAACCACATCATAATGTCTATATACAAAACAACACCATTACGATAATACGAAAAAATATAACGCAGAAATTAGTTCGGATATTTCGAAAACAGGAAAACTATTTTACCTTTGTTAACGAGTAGGGAAGTTACCTTTTTAAATAATGTTAACATTATGTTAAATAAGTTTTCTTTGTCTATTTTGTTTTGACTAAAACTATTGTTGCTTGAAAAGTTTTTAAAATTCAGAGGCTACCTTCAAAGTTAATGTCGAACACATGGTCAACGCAGAAAACAATAAAATGTCCTATAATTTATTTAAAGAGGTGATAAAAATAAATTTTACGACTAAATAGTAGGTTTATCTGGACTAAGGTTTTACGTAGATTTCCTTGTCACTCTTTTTCTTATGACTTATTTGAATAATGAAATGGTAATTAACTGAGAATAATTTTAAATTTGAACTTCAATATATCAATGACACATTTGTATGCCTTATGGGTAGAATAAGAGGTTGAAAATATTTAATTATAGGACCAATTTGAAAAAAACGTTATTCAGAGCAAATAAAGAAATTATTATTATTATTTTCATAAACGTATATATATTCTTACACAATTAGTATTAATTTTGGCTAGTGTGTGTTTGCACTTCTTATCAACTCAGCACACAGCATAGGTTTTCTTTCAAAATGTAAGTCGTTCAATCCATAAGCCATGACAGTTTAGAGCGTATTGGGAGAGGTAATTCTACTTTAGAAATTATTTTGGGAAACTCAAATTAATTGTTTTAGTATAATTTACAGTATGCATCTACATACACCCAAATATAATTTAAAATTCAGGGAAAATCTTTTAGTTTAATGTAGGACGCCAGAAGTACCACTATACTATCATAGTTTACTTTAACGTTTCCTCACGATGTTTTCCTTCACCGAAAAGCAATGATAGTTAATTTCTAATACGCACATAAATCAGTGGTGCGTGCCTGCGTTTGAACCACGGACCTCCTATCCCGATCGAGAGGGCAAGTTTTTTATTAGGCTATTTCTGGTCTGTTCTCTAACCTAACCTACCTTATTCGGTAATTTATGTTCCTAACTTGATTACACTTGGAAAAAATTGAGCAATGACCCAATCTTATACGCCTACCATCTTCATATAACACACAAACGTATATTCAGTCCTGTACTAACATACAATATTATCAAGAACAGTAAAGGTAGCGGTAAAAAAACGTCAAATGATGATTGGTTAATCATTTCATAAATTAACGTGCCATTAAGGTCACCGGTATGGTATTGTTCGCGGGCTGGACGGGGACAATGGAGGGAAAACTTGACCTCTTATCAGACAATAAAAATATTGGCAAAAATAATTTGACAAAATCCCGATAGATTTGTACCATTGTCAAGTAACATTGGTAGACTTATAGCCTTTTGTGCATACTCTTTGTTCTGTACATACTTTGTTCAGAAAAAAAGTAGAAAAGTAAAAGTTAAAGAAGCAAACGAGCACACTCCACCTGATGGTAAATGGTCACTGACGCCCATAGATATCTGTAAGTTACTGCGTATAGAACAAGGGTTTTATCTGTAGTCAATCGCCATTGGGTTGATAGTCCTGAGAACTAAGATGGTCGCCTCAAGATAATTTACCACCTCTTTATACAACATTTAAACGTATATAATCAATATACGTCATGTACTTTTACCATGAAATGTTTTTTCTAAGTTTTTAGCACACGAATAATATGTTGAAAAGATTTTTAAAGGCTAGCAGTGAGTTAAAAGCCTCACATTCTTAATAATGTAACACAGAACCATGATCAATACCTCTGACTACATTTTAATTACTTTAGTTCTATTTATTAATTATTTAATTCTTCGATTCGCTTTTATATGAGGCGACGATCTTAGTCCATGGATGCAGCAACGCACTTTATGCTCGTTTGCTTATTTAAAGTTTAAATACTAAGTATATTTGGTAGGCAAAAAAAAAATAACACAATAATTTTATATGTATTAAATAAAACATGAAACGTTGTGTAGGTTACGTCAGATCCTGACGAAAGAAATACATTAAAAAGTTTTTTGCAATTCTTGTAAAACTTAAGTATAGTTGCACCCGTTGATCTCTGACCTGTCCTATAGACTTGAGTCAGATGTAAACACGCGAGAGGTCACTTTATCGCTCGTCGTTGCCACAGCGATCCTATTGTTGACTTCACGTGACCGTCTATACTTTTCCCTACCGTCGTTCCGACGGGCCATTCGTCAAATGAATGCCAACTTTCGTGGTCGGTTCGCATCTCAAAGTGTGCAATCGATTTTTCATTATTGAAAACAGAATAAAACAAAAGTGCACGAAAATCAGTGAGAGTGAACAAAAGTGAAATTGCCGTGACGTTTGCACAAGGCTGTACGCGTCTGTCGTTCGTTGCCCGCGTTCGAACACTATGACGTTTGTAAATTGGCGGGAAATGTAAAATTTATCTGTTGTTTGTGTTTTTTTCTTAATTTGTAGTGATATGCGAAGATTAAGGATCGTCGAGATGCTGAAACGGTAGGATATTACACATATTAAACATATCATAATACTTTATATATTTATACCTAAATTTTATATACCTACTTAATATAATGATCAACGTATCATTATCAAAAAACTTACATTGTAATAAATTTATTGTTGCTGTTACTACCTATGTTGACATATTTATAGCAGAAATATAAGAGATACGTATATTGACCCAATTTTAGTAGGTAATCGGTATCTTAGCAGTAAGTAGTAGAAACAAGTACGTACCTATATTTTATTCGCAGTTTGGTAATAAAGACAATTAATGCCCCGATAGCAGACTAATGAAACAATTAAGTAGTCTACAAAGGATGACGTTATCTAAAGGAGTTTACACACAGGTTTCGCGTATTTTTTAAATTTATTTTTATTGTGTAAAAAAATAAAACATGCCTAGATATTATAATAATGGTCAATATGTAAATGTAAAGAATCTTTTGAAAATTGGTATTTCCCTATAAGCATATGTCGAGCAATATACTTACCAATCAGCTATCGTAATTATTTTGCGAAATTCAGGCATTAGCATAAAAAATGTTATCATCAAGCAGGTAGAGATAAAACATTCTTATGTTGGAAGACTGTCATAAATTACCAAAAAATGCCGTAGGTGCTTATTGTTAATTTAAACGAAATAAATCTCGTTTATATCAAAACAATACGTAATTTATCTCTTCTTAAAAACAAAAGGTAAATATCCGGTTAGCAAATCTCATATAGATGCACATTTTTCAATTCGGTAAAGTAGGGAATTGAAAAAAACCACTTAGGTACACTCGTTTATCTCAAACATTGCTCTTAAATGAGATTATGCTGTAACCGTGTAATTGGCTGTTTTTACGTGGTTATCGTAGTTGTCTATTATGCGTGATTATCCATTTACTGGATTAATGACGGAATTTGGATAATCGCTTAGAGCATCATATCCCTGAACTGAACTATTCTGGCGACTGAACCAAAAATGTACTGTTTAAGTAAGTAGACAGTCTCAATTATAATACATTCTTTATTCTAATAAAATTAGAAAGGAACCCAATGGCCTATAGTTCATATCCAGAACGGTTACCGCGCACCGCGTTTTATAACAACGGGCACAAAAAAAAGAAAATTACCTATTTGTTTAAAACGATATGTGGATTTGGCACATAATTTTTGAAATAGTTAACGACAGCGTAACAAATATGAGTGGTTTGAATTACTTCTACAAGACGTACGAGTGTGATCTCGTTCCACCTGCAGAGGAGAAAGAAGAGCCTCAGGCAGAGCTGCCAGACAATGAGTAAGATTTATGAGATATTTACTAAAACAATTGAATGGGTAAATTAAAATGCATGGGACATGGGTTCTTTGTTATTGTAATATTCTTGTAATATTTTCTTTATTATTATAATATTGTAATAATTATTAATCAGTAAAACACGCGAACACACACACACACACGCGCGCGCTCGCACAGACATGTACCCTCAATCTTGCACTGAAAAGCAATAATTTAATCAAAATATAAATATGTATAATTTAAGTTAGTTAAGTTTCTCATTTTAAGTGACATTTACTGTAACGTATGTCTTATGAGAAATAAAGAATCTTTAAACCGAGATAAAAATGTGAATCAAATAAACTATGTTGTCTTTGTTACTGAGGAAATCAAACATACATTACAACAAACAAGATACAAGTTCTGGTAAAATTTTGAAATATAAATACACAATCGTTTTTGCCACGGACGTGCAAGATGTGGAATGAGCTTCCTCCTGAGGTATTCCTGGAGCACTATGACATGGGGTTCTTCAAGAAAGGTGCGAAAAGAGCTCTTCAAAGCCGGTGATGCATGGGCGACTCTTCTGGTGTTGCGAATGTCCATAGGCGACGGTGACCACTTTCCATCAGGTAGCCCGTCTGCCTTATCGTTAGGTTAAAGTATAAAAAAAAAAACACAAATAACACATCTGAAATCAGATCTCTAAGCTCAGTTTGCCTCTTGGTAACTGTCTCCTCTATCTCCATTAAACCGTTATTCAAATATTAATGAAAATAACATTCGACTGGACCTAAAATAATAAAGTTAAGAAAGCAATTGAACCTATGTAAAAATACGGTCCTGTATGCAGGAATTATTTTTTATATAATACTTAGAGCCCGCTAAATAAACGGCAAACACAAATAAAGTCATGTTTTACCAATAATGTTGAAACCTACAATACGAACCGTGGCCGCAAACTTACGAAACGTACCGTGTTTATACTGCCTGTTACAGCGCTTACAGCTTACGTAAATGATATCGCGAATATTTTCCGCATTTTTCACCATCTTACTGACTATTATATGAGCGTTGTAACTTATACGCCTGCCGAACTTTTTATCGTAATATTTATGCAATGTTTTTTTTTTTTATTATGGTGGTAGATTTTTTTTGTAGTTTGCCTTGTTAAGCACCACTGCCACAACAATGTCTGCTTCATGACAATAGTGTTACGCGCTTCTGTGTTCTGGTCTGGGTGTGGTAAGAGAATCATTAATGCATCTTTATTTCGGTTTAGTAACCGACCCTTTTCGGTTTTTGAAATTTTTCATAATTTACAAAATTTTGATTTTGTTCCTTTTCAAAATCATTTCATATTTCCTCACTTTGTAATACTTCCTAGTCACAAAGGCACTGCTTCAAAAATATTCATTAATTTTTCTTACTATTTTCCGTGTTACCTATTATTGTTTTCCAGTATCTCACTAATGTCCTATTTATTACTCATTAAGCAAATCTCGCACAGTCACCAAAGAAGTGAAAGTGATTAGTGAAAATATGTCGGCCATTTTTTTTTCAAAACCGTTGATGAATAAATATAATCTTAGAAACATGATGAACAATATACAGATGATGTGCTCAAGATTAACTAGATTGTATACATAATTAAGTACTTAAGATAGAAATTAAAATATAATTGCTGAAACGTGTGTGCGTCTCAGACGGCGACAATCATACATTTTTATTCTACCTGTTTGAGCCCCGTGCAACTTTAATTGCATTGTAAGTGCACCGGATGTAAGCATAGATAACTAAACTATTATCTGTATTTGTATTTACAGAATTCAGTCTTTTTTTTAAGATTGAAGTGGCAAACGAGCAGTCCACCAGATGGTATGTGGCTACTGCCGCACATAGGCATTTGTAAGCAACTTCACATATCATAATATATCGTCAACCCATTGTTGTCTCACTTTAGGGCACGGGTCTTCTCTCGGAATGAGAGAGTTTTAGGCCATAGTCCACCGCGCTGGCTAAGTGCGAATTGGTGGACTTCACACATCTCCGAAAACTTTTTTTAAAGAACTCTGGTTTCCTCACGATGTTCACCTTTACCCAAATGCAGTGATAATTAATTTCTAATACGCACATAAATCAGTGGTGCGTGCCTGGGTTTGAAGCTCGGAACTCCCGATTGAAAGGGCAAGATTGAACAATTAAATTACAATCACTGCTCTAGAACACATACATAGAACAAAGGTTCTATCTGAAGTTAATCGTAAGATTCGTTGCCTCTACCGAAGTCTAAGATAGTTGTTTCATGTGAACGTAAATCGGCATTTTAAACGTTATACACTAATACAAATTTGTATTAACGTTATAAAGATATATTAATCAATTTTGGAAAGATTTTTCATTTTTTTTTCCAACGTCTTCCATACTCGTATTTGATTACATGTATAGTTACATTTATTCAGCAATAACTGGTTTTCACATAATTTATAACAAATCGTGACTTTCGAGTTTTCAAATAGGTACTCATTTAAGATAGAAAAAATCTAATCTCCTCAATTTTGGTAAAACGCGCAGAAAAATATACGATTAACAAAGCAATTTACTATAATCACAGTTTTAGTACAAAAACACTCTACACGTGTCCATTGTGCTCGTTGCGGTGTGGACTTGCCATTAAAAATAGATATACCATTATAAATAAATAGATCATCCATTTCCCAATTATGTCGCAAATCAATCGATTTGTTTTGCGGTCAACGTGAGTATTGTATGTTAATTAGAAGTACCTACGCGTGCTCATTTTTAGGGTTCCGTGCCCAAAGAGGACCCTTTTACTAAGACTCATGTCTGTCTGTTAACCTGCCCGTCTGTCCGTCTATTTTTTTATCTGATTGAAGTGGCAAACGAGCATTGCATTGCACCTGATGGTAAGTGATCACTGTGGCCCATGAACCTCTGTAAGCAACTTGAAATAGAACATGGGTTCTATCTGAAGTCAATCATAGATGCGTTGCAACTCCCGAGGACTAGGGTGGTCGCCTAATATATAAGTGTGCCGGCAAGCACAACCCTTCCATCGAACCGCAAAAAAATGCTTCACGTTAGAAATAGGTGTGGCGGTGGTGCTTCCCCGGTCGAACTACACTGGTTCTATCACCTGCGTCCATCTGTCACCAGGCTGGATTTCTAGACTTTTAAAAATTCCATAGATGACGTATTTCTTTTCTCGCTTTAATAACAAATGCTAATTTGGAATAAAATAAATATTAAATTGGGCTCCCATACAAAATATCTGATGTTTTGCTGTTTTTGCACGGCAGAGGAACGGAACCCTTCGTGTGCAAGTCCGACTCGCACTTAGACGCTTTTTTAATTACATACTTTCTAGTTTATTGAATTGTGGCCTTTTGTTCTTGTTGTATTTTTTCCGTTAATTGCTAGTTTGTATCTAGCGCGTAAATCTGACTTTTAAATGTATACTGTCACTCACTTTGACAAAACGATTCTAACTAATGTAATTTACGTTCTGCCCGATTTTTTCTAAAGAAATAAGCCTCACTCAAATTACATGTAAAGGAAAGTCGATAAATTATGAGTTTTTGGCTTTAATAGACCAGATGTCTTTATTTGCCTTGTCGACCACATTTATTATCGATTATTTTTAAAGCCCTCCAATTTGGAAATTTTGGAAAGAATGCCTTCTATTTTTAAGTAGGAATTGAAAAAAGCTTTTAAAAAATCGAATCCAAAGTCTTTGACTACCACATTCTATCTATTAAAAAAAACAAAGTCAGTTGTCGCGCCCTAAAACTTAATACCAGCCCTGCACCAGCCCTACAGTTTCGCCTGGGCACTTGAACGACCCTTGTAGATTACAAGCGATGATAAATGGACGTTGTCAAACATTTTGAGAAAAAATGTCGAAGATCTTAGACTATATTTGTGTAATATTAATGTTAATGTTATGCAGAATTAAAATTACGATGACAAATTAATCATCAAATTATTCGCACAAATTGCGAAAAAAAAGTAGATAAGCGTGATGACTGATAGTGAGGCCGGCTATTGTATGTAAATATTTGGCTGGCAATCGTGAAGCTATGTTCTTTCTTATTTACTGCATTCCCTTGTTTTTTTCGGACAGGTAATAAGAAACAGCCAGACATCGGATTATATGCACTATCAAACATTTTTTTGGTCGTCAAACTTAAACCGACGACGACGACGATGACGATATTTTGTCCAAAACAAATGAAAAAGTGCCATAATATGCAATAAAGCTAAAACCTTATATGCACTTATATGCAAATATGCAAATGCATATAATGTGTTATGTGTTTATTTATAAGGGGTGTGGTAAGGGAGATCCTTACCGCCCTCATCAGACATAGGTGGTGCCTAAGGAACCGCAAAAGGAACCTTCAAAAGAATTCCAATACCCCAAATTTAAAAGACCTTTAAAGGGGTAGGAACCCTTAAGTTTATAAACAATTCTACGACTCACGCGGTGGTATTGAGGGCGGCGGCAGCGGATGATTCACCGTTGCATGTGACCACATTGTCGTGTGCTCTGAATTGGCCCATTCTCCAATGCAAAGATGCCCATTTCCTTATAAACTGTGCTATTACGCCACCGCTGTCATAGGCATCGTTAAGATGGAGAAACTCAAATTGTCAAGTCTACTCGGACCAAAAAATACAGACTAGCCTCTATAAAATAAAATATTGGAGTATCTTATTGTGTCTTAATTACTAGGTATATAAAAATACATGTAATTGAAATCGTTTTGATTGTGTTTGTTACAGTAAAGAATTTTCGGTGAATTGTTATTAAGTGTTCTTCATAATATTGGTAGTATAACAAGTAGATACGTAGTCTATCTTATGGTAAGTGGTCAATTACGCGAAAAGTTATCTTTTTTGTTTTTGGTTTTATTTAGAAAAGTTTGAACGAAGCAGTGTTCAAGTAAGGTAAATGTAAGGCGGTCGTGTCGATTTGTATGAAATTTCTGACCACCGAACATTACTGGATAAATAGGGCGTTTATCATTTTAATACTACTATATCTGAAGAGAGAATAAAATTTATAAATTCTTGACAAGGTAAATAATTGCATCTTAATTATTTTATTATGGCTCATCTCATTTTAATTCTTCTCTTAATACCTAATAATTATAGAAATTATTATTACAATTGCAGACAAATGACGCAAATCAATCGCCTATCAATTATAAAATTTGAATAATGTTTTCTCGTTTTCCTTTTACTTGAGATCAACAAAGATAATGTGATCGTTTGAAGGAACGATACAAAAACTGTAATTGTAAGAAACAATGTCGATCTCAAACACGCAACTCGCGTTTACAATTTCTCGTATAAAATTGATGAATGTTTCATCACCTTAGCGTGTAGGATACCATCTTTCATCATCTCTTTTTAGGTTCCATTGTTTAAAAGTAAATTTCTAAGTACATTGTGTGACGTTATTTTTAAAAGGGTTAGCCTAGTTATTGATGAATATGAAACTATAGTCAATCTTATATTAATACGTGGAGCAAAAACTTGTGATACGTTTTTAACATACTTGCCGCGGACGGAGTACGAAATTACGCACGGTTATAGTTGATATAGAGAAATAGGGTACTCCTTTTTTACAATGTTAATGGTTGTTAACAGGTGTTAATAGTTTTTTTTAATAATGCATATAACATACATAAAATGAACTAAAACACATTACATACACTTACCGTGTATTTGATACAAACACATATATAATTAACGAAATAAAACATTCAGTCTTATTATGAAAACACGTAACGTCAAAAATGTCAGATGTCTTTGTCAAAATACCCGCTATTGCTTGTTAATGCAGCTAAGTTAATTAAACCTCAATTTAACTTTAACGGGTGTATTTAAAATAACTTGAAGATTAATAGAAATTAATTTAATTTGAAAAATATTCGTACTACTTTGGACACTATGAAATTTAGTTTTTAAGTTGAATTATGGTCGAATTTCAACCGTTGCGACGGGAGACTAGTCCATTCAAATGTACCACAGAGTTAACAAGAGTTAACAACAGATGTGTAATCCTTACATTCAACCTGTATATCGCACGTAAGTCCGTACGTACTACGTCATATGTCCGTACGTAGTATATATCTTTGTTGAATAAATAGTTCGGACGTGTCGTGGACATGACGCGTCTGAAGGGTATCGGCACAGTATTAATATCATACAGTAGTCTAACTCTGCCGTGTCCTTGAATTTTATACCTACAGACGCGCTCGACGAGATTTCGCGTTAGGGCTACCCGTCTAAAGTATTTTAATACATCTGTATACTTGACCTTCTTTCTTACTTATTATGTATTTTATCCAGTAGATTAAGGTAAAAAACAACGGGTTCTTTTAATATTTAAGAGACAGAAATAATAGTTATAAATTTCACACTGAATAATATTTTACCAACCAAAATAAAAATTATTAACACTGGACGACGAAAAAGATCCACTGCTTAAAAAACGTCACATCGCCCGCTCGTCACTACGGCACATTCGCTAGCTGTTGGGTACCGAGTGCATACCGAAATCGTGGCGCGTAGGTACAACTTGCGTTTCGTGCGTTTATAACAAGTTAGAATACTGTAGATATGTACTATACATTTAGTATGGTAACTGATGAGACACATCAGAAGACACAACACATTGCGCATCACTAGTATGAACGTTACCGTACTAAATGTATGAAACCGATACCCTTCTGATGCGTCACGTCACGACACGTCAGACAAACATAAATCCGCCTTAACAAATATTTCTATAGTTCTTGAACTTTTCTCCGTTCGTTTGTGTAGAAAGTAGCATTAATACAATTCTAATTAGATAATCACGAGATTGTATTGTTTGCTGATGATACTTCATTATTATTTAAAATTAAACGACAACTGGATAATTTTGACGAGGTAAACAATGCTCTCTCGAAAGTTGTACATTGGTTCAACATAAATAACCTTCTTCTGAATGAGAAGAAAACTAAATGTATCAAGTTCTCGTTGCCCAACGTGCGGCAGGTTGAAACCAATGTACAACTCAATGGAACGGTTTTGGATCTTGTGGATTCATCTGTCTTTTTAGGCGTTACTCTAGATGCCAGATTGCAATGGGGTCCCCACTTTGAAAAATTGTCGGGTAGACTCAGTTCGGCGGTATATGCTGTGAAAAAAAATAGGCATTTAACTGATGTTGAAACAGCTAGAATAGTTTATTTTAGTTACTTCCACAGCATTATGTCTTATGGTATACTGCTGTGGGGTTGTTCTTCAGACCTCAATTCTATCTTTGTATTGCAGAAGAGGGCTGTTCGAGCCATTTATAATCTAAGTCCGAAATCTTCACTTAGAGAAATATTCAAAGAAATAAATATTCTTACTGTTGTATCCTAATTTATATATGAGAATTTGATTTATGTTAAGAAAAATATTAATAAATTCAGTAAACTTTGTGACAACCATGATATAAATACAAGGAACAAACACAATCTCTCCGCACATGTTACTCGTCTCCACAAAATTAATAATTCTTTTATGGGTCAATGTATACGCTTTTATAATAAACTACCAATTCAAGTCAGAAATTTGTCAATCAATAACTTTAAAGCATTTATTAAGATCAAGCTTAGTCGTAAAGCATATTACAAAATTTCTGATTATATAGATGATAAAACAGCTTGGGACTGAACAATACGTAATTAATAAAATGTCAAAGTGTAGCGTATCCTGCCAAACGTGCTCCTTGTTAGGCCAAATGTAGGGCAGGATACTGGAGCTGACTATTGTTACCCATGTAAAAACAAGATGGCAAATAAAAAAAAGAAAAAAATAAAAAAAAGATATACAAAGAAAAAAGACAAACCCACTGAGTTTCTTGCCGGATCTTCTCAGTTGAGGTCGTGTTCCGATCCGGTGGTAGTGTAAAAAAATATATATAAATGTAACTGACAATTTGTAAGCGCCCCCGAAGGCCTATGCAAAATAAAGACATTTCATTTCATTTCATTTCATTTCATTTCATTTCTACTGCATAAAGGACTGAAAATATATTTACAGCCCGTATCTTAATTTCATACCTCGTCAACTCTACTAAAAGTATTACAAAATCAAGTTATGTCGCATTTTTTTAAAAAAGAGAAAAAATGTGGTGCGCAGATAGTGTTTTACATACATATTTATCTACTGTTGGTTCGGTAATCAAGTATGTATTTGCAATCATGTGATAAATAAAAATATTAATAGAAAATCATGATTGTTTGTGGTAATCAAATTAATGCCTTTTATATTACGTTTCTTGGATATATTTATCTGTGGTTGAAGTCACTTAACGTGTACGTTTTATAAATGGTTCGTCTATATAAATGTCTTACAGATAATAAATCAAAAAGTGAAAGATGACACTCGTAAAAGCTGGTTAAGCGACGCATTTTCCTTCATGTTTTGCATGTTTCAAAGTCTATTTCTTACCAAATGTTATCGTACTGGCCATTGACCACATAATTTTACATTTTTATAAGATTGAAGTACGAAATTAGCATGCAGTCAACCTTATGATAAATAATAACAACTGCCGCTTATGGACATTTGTAAGCAACTTCTTATAGATCAAAAGTTATATCTGATGTCAATCACAGACACGTTGCTATTTCCGATTAAGATTATTGCCTAATGTAAAAGTGAGCCAGCAACCACACCCTACCACCGTAATACAATAACTGCTTCACGCCAGAAATGGTAGGTGTACGCGTAGGTGTGGTTTATGTTAAAAAGGTTTAAGTGTAAACATAAACAACAAACAACAAGGAAAACTCACCGGCAATAGTGTTGAGGAACATGAGATATTCGAAATTGGATATCTCCCGGCGTTGCCACTTCTGCGTCATGTTCGAGTTGCGCATGAGTTGCCGCGGCGACATCATTGAAGCGCGTCTGCAACAAAACAATCGTTGTGTTATGTTAACTACATGTTCAGTGGACAATTGGGTGTTTATTCTAGTGAACGAACTTTGTTATTAGTAAGGGTTTAATTCGTGTCTTCAAAACGATCATCTTTCATGATTTTGCCCATATCATAATTTGAGTTGGGGTAATATTGGACATGGGATAAAACCGTACGGTTAAAATTTTAGACTTAAGTCAGCCATTTTCTTTTTATGCGTGACTTCACCTACCATGACATGAAAATGATGCACGTGTATGACGTTGTCAATATGATAAAACATGGCTACATTAGCCTACAGTATCAATTTTACGGTTTTACCCCATGACCGATATTACCCCAACTCACCTTACTGCATTGTTCGGTATGGTCGAAGATGAAAACGTCAACGTGCAACGTACATTGCATTTATGTGGCGAAAATCTACATCTACATCTGTGATCACCACATGAAATGAAGGCTACCATACTGGTTCTGCCAACTCTTATAGCCATATACATATTATGGGTAGGAAGGGTCTGGGTTTTAGAGTTGATTTATTTGTTTAATATTACATACAAGTTTACCTACTGCAATTCTTTGGGGAGGGAACCCTAATGTTTTTAAGGCTTCATAGATGGAGCTGCATTTCCGTGTAGCTCCTATTAAGATTTGTTGCAACAATATGTGCATAAAGTAACTGATTTGTAATAATAATTGCCTATCATGAGAGCGGTCATGCGGGAAGGTTTAGTATTACGTTATAATGCTAAGTAGAATATTATGTACGAGTATTATATAAAGGATAAGCGATACTATTGAAGAAAAACACCAAAGTCCAAATCTTAATTATAAGGACACTTAATATTTTTTAATTACATTTCGTCGGTAATATAATAAGTTGAGTACACAAGTATATTTCGAATTAATTGTTAATTCACGACTATTTACTTTATTTGTATACCCCTCAATAAGTATTTACGTTTATTGTGTGAAATAATACATTTTAAATTGAAATAACAAATATATTTGTATATCGTATAATATTTAAGTACGTATATGATATCACAAGATCCTTGAGAGTGTATTTACTAGTCGTCCGTACTTGACCCAGTAGCAGCGTCGATTAAACTATATACAAACAGATGCGATACTGATACATTATGACAATTTATTTAAATAAAGTAGAGTAAATATATCAACAACTACGTTATTCTCGCGACTTCGCTCGCTTCGCTCATGTCTTTATGTATCCTATCTGGTATGGTATTTTTTGTGTGAAAGATTAACAAGCATACATAAATTACCACGAACATTTAAACATTCGCATTTATAATATTGATGCTATAAAGATTTTTTGTATCAATATCTAAATTATTATAATAAGCAATATAATGTATATGATTTTTTTTCTAATTTGTGTTATTAAATCTTGTTCTTAAATATTTTTATTTAATGTGTTGTGTAGTTTACTCTATGTCATGTTTATTATTATTTCTACAAAATAATGATGATGTATTGCATGCAGTCGTCACTCATAATTGTACTACCACTTATTTATGCATCTTCGTCCTTCAAATAATTATTTGTATGTATTAGTGCTTTGTATGGTATACCTATTATAAATAAATAAATAAAATAAATAAATTATTCACCCGTCGCAACGGTCGAAATTCGGCCGTAATTTAAATCAAAAACTAAATTTAATATTGTCCAAATTAGTACGAATATTTCTCAAATTCAATTAAGTTGTATCTTTTCAACTTATTTTGAACACACCCGTTAAAGGTTAAAATAGGTTATATTAACTCAGCTGCATTTAATATTTAAGGAGTATGGTTCGAGCGGAAATGTGTCACCGTTACTTCTATTTTAGAGTGTAACAGTTCCTGCGTTTCGTTAGAAGATTATGGTTCCAAGTTCACTTACAATGAGGTGATCATGTCAGTCCTCAAAAGCAGCAATGCATCTATAAATTAGTTCAGATAAAACCCTTATTCTGCTTAAAGTTGATTACATATGTCCATGGTCGGTAGTCACTGTAGCCTCGGGGTCAGAATAGGGCTACGGTATCCCCTGCCTGTCGTAAGAGGCGACTAAAAGGGGCTTCCGGGGTTGCAGACGGCTAGAGTGGGAGCTCGAACCGTTCGGTCAGGCAATCCCGGGAAGGACGGCGGTATGTGTGGTCGCATACCGTCGTAAAGACTAGACGGAGCGGTGGGCCCAGCCGCCCATCTGGGAGGAGCCCGATGGGGTAGCGCGCTCGGAGGATTCCGGTTGAAGTCGTTTTGAGATCCCGGAGTCCTCCTTTTCAGCGCCGAGGACGGCCACCGGGGGGGTTTTAGTGCGGTAAAAATCCCACATAACCCTGCGTCGCTCCCACGGCGTCGGGTACCTTTGGAAGGTTTCCCCCTCGAAAACAAAAAAAAAAATGTCAATGGTCGGTAGTGACCACTTACCATTAAGTGGATGGCACGCTCAATGTTATAACAATTAAATAAACTTCATATTCCACCATAAATATGAATTGACTAAAATCTTTGAGAATGTCCAATATACAAGAGTAAAGACAACAAACCAAGGCATTTTAAAATTAAACATTTTTTTATTTAACACTTTTTGTTTATGGAAGCATCTATTGTAATATTTAAATTTATTAGTTTTGTTCGTTTAATATACACAAAAAAATATTTTGAGAACACAAAAGGCGTGGCTCACGCCCTTGACACGAGTCGAGCGTTCGGACTTGACCCAGTCCTGATGTTCGATTAAACTGTAAACCGCAGCATGTATAACTTGTCTCAATAAATAATGTATTAAAAAACCACCGATTTTTAATAATACATTCATGAGCGCTCACGATAGAGATAGCTGAGGGTGCTCACGATATGTGATTTTCATATTCTGAATCAGGTGCAGATGGTGATCACGGTCACTTTACGATTGATTTAGTTAGATACGAGTCCTAATGGTTAAATGAAAAAAGGTATATGCCCTACCTTCGCACTTTCGTCTATACTTTTTCCCCTCGCACATTATAAAAGAAATTCAGTCTTGTATTTTTTAATGTAAAAGAAAAAAAACTTGAAATAATTGTAACTTGTATTGCACTTAAAAAATACTTGCTGTTGTTTAATTCTCTATGTTCAAAAACTTCACAAAGGAAAGAAAATTAAAATGACATGCTGGAAAAAAAAAATACAAATTGCTGTGTTTTATATTGCTTTCTTTATTGATACAAGTTACGACATAAAGTTTCCGATCAGGTGGAAAGGTGAACAAGCTACAGTTTTGTTATTACAGAGAATTCGTTAAACTTTTAATGGAATCATCAAGTTCACGACAGTCCATATAAGTCCTTAATTTACACATTCAATAAACCTTAAAAATGATTGCCAACAAGGTAACAAACTGACTCATCCATTGAGATCGGATAGTAATTTATTATTTTAGTAAAACAAGAGTTTTATAATAATTAAAAGAAGTATTTTTTACCTGTATAGTAAGCATAAGAAACGGCGTCCGTCTCTTGGGTGGATATTTCAGATTGCGAAATAATGAACCCTATCATTAATTACAGCATTTACTTATGTCATTTGGCAACATTTTTGCTATGTTTATTGACTCATAGCTATGTGGACAAGATGAATGATATTGTTATGAGTTGTGTTAACCTAGTCCAGTCTAGTTACCTTTGAAATAATGTATTCAACAACTATTGAAATAAACAATCAACAGTATCAATATTTGATGATGATTATGTAGTTTGTATTTCTTTTGTTCAATTTATTTGTCTACCAACCTCCAAGCTTAGGATCTCGTGTGATAGCCATGGAGTAAACAGCAATTCACAAAGATACAGAAAATCAATTTCATATTAATCCAAATTTCGAGGGGTAAGTCCGCCTTCGGGGAATGAACTCTGGACTCATATGGTGATTAGCATTACATCGATATCTACCAGGACATCATAGAGATGTTGTGACGCCAGATCGACAGCGTAATCGTCGACAACGATTCTGGGGCCGTCGTTAATTTATTTCTGTATATTATCAATGCTTTGTGTGTTACCGTATTTTCAATTTGACGACCCACGTGGCGGAGTGGTTACCATACCGGTCTGACGCGTAATGGGTCCTGGGTTCGATTCCCGGCCAGGCTGGTATCTGAATGATGAGTTTAGATTCATGTTCTGGGTCTAGGTATTTGTTTATTCGTCTTATGTGTGCCCATGGTACCCACAACACAGGAGAAAATCCTGGTGTGGTGTTATGAGTGTAGAAAGCGTGTATGTGTGTTTTAATTTTAAGGGAATCAAATTTACACGAGACAACATAGAGTTCAGGGACAGTAATGTCTAGGGTAGAATTTTTTTATAACATGGAATTAGCAACAGAGATTACACTCAAGCTGATGGCAAGTAAGTCGTCCAGGGACGGATGTAAATTTGTAATAAACGGCATATAAGGTTGAAGTCTTACCTGAGGTTGGCCAAAAATGCATTGCTACCGTTGAGTAGTCCTCAACGGTAGCAATGTATTTTTGCATTCGCATAAGAATGTATCTCTTATTACTTTTCCAACCAGTAACAGCAGCACTCTATAGTACTGTTACTAGGAAGAAATATGTGTGGTGGTATTACCTCCACAGTTGTATATTAAAGGGTCACAAACTACCCTAAAATATAGGTTAATAAACAACCGGTAATTACGGCGACAATTACCACTAATCATCAGATGGGCTAAATGCTCGTGTCTTATATGTTTTAAAAAATGGCTCCTAGTATTCTGCCATAGACTACCAGGTTAGCATACGACAGCGGAGTTCTTTTTCTTTCTATCTGATTGAAGTAGCATACGAGCATGCAGTCCACCTGATGGTAGGTGGCCACTGCCGCCCATGAACATCTTTAAGAACATCTATATGAAGTCAATCATAGATACGTTGCTACTCCCGAGGACTAGGATGGTCACCACAGATAAAGTGTGCCGGCAACCACACCATTCTACTGAAACGCAAGAAATGCTTCACGCTAAAAATAGCCGTGGCGGTGGTACCTCCCCAACCGAACTACACTGGTTCTACCATCTGGTAAAAAAAAAATGTTATTTCACCTTCTATGTTAAAAAAGGCTGCTAGTATTCCGCCATCAACTACCAGGCTAGCATACGACAGTGTTATTAGTTTCATAGCGAACATAAAGCACAGCCACAGCGGCCGTCGACCCGGCGGCCGTGACCCGCTCCGCTAAACTCCGCGACCGCACTTGACTCGCGGAAGTTCTACTTATACAGTTGCGTTTCACTTTTGTTCCGATACCGTTTAACGTTTTTATTGTTCGATATTTAAAATCCGTTATCGATTTTGATAGGGTTGAAATAAAAGGAAATATTGTTTCTTACACAAAAAAGTGTAATCGACTTAGAAATGTTGCTAAATCGACACGGAATTAAATTATATATAATTGTGTAATAAATAATTTAATTTCTTTTGTTATTGCTAAGTGAAATTTTAATTAAATAGTTAGGTACTGGAATATGGAAGTGGAAACAACAATATTAAAGTAAAAGTATCTATAGATATCTATAGATACTTTTACTGTAATATTATAAAGAGGAAATCTTTGTATTTTTGTATGTTTGTCATTAATTAACTTAAAAACTACTGAACCGATTTTAAAAATTTGTTCACCACTAGAATGCTACATTATCCTTGAGCAACATAGTCTATTTTTATTATTAGAATATATAAGGCGTCTTTAATATACATTAAAAGTAATGAAATAGTAGAATGACAAGTTTATAAAAATATCAACATTACATTAATTTATAGTAGTTTCCTTAACCTTCTTTTCTGTTAAACCAAGTTAGGAATTTTTATCTAGATATAGTTATTTAATACATAACTATATCTATATATCTATTAATAACTAAAACGAAAACAGTAACATAACCGTTAAAAACAATAGAACTCTTTTAATGTCTTTTTAATTATAATGAATGGTTTTTACATTATTTTGATGACTTTTGCTTGTAATATGCCGACATGACATATTTGCTTCTAATGAAATCTATTAAGGGACTAATAATTTTATTGATCACTTCTCTAAATAAGTTAAAGAAAATCCCCTAATTGATATTTATTATTAATAGGCACTTTAATATCATTAATTGATTTTAATTATTTAAAAATAATTGTAATCTGAAAAATATTCATTACTGGGTTATTCCCATGGATTGGCCCGCGTCGTTTATATCAATCACAATAATGAGTATCATATTATTTAGGTCATAGGCTAGGCCATTAACTATCATTCGGAATAGGGCTACGGCATCCCCTGCCTGTCGTAGGAGGCGAATAAAAGGGGCTTCCGAGGTTGCGGGCGGCTAGAATGGGAGCTCGAACCGTTCGGTCAGGCGACCCCGGGAAGGACGGCAGTATGTGTGGTGGCATACCGTCGTAAAGACAGGACGGTAGACGGAGCGGTGGGCCCAGCCGCACATCTGGGAGTCCCCATGGGGCAATACGCTCAGAGGATTCCGGTTCCACTCCTTTGGAGATAAAAATCCCGCACAACCCTGCGTCGCTCCCACGTACCTATAGAAGGTTTCCCCCTCGAGAAAAAAAAGGCCATAAACTATGTGTATGCCAAATTTTTGCGAAATCTGAGCAGTAATGGAGCTAACTTTTATTACAATGTAAAAAAATGTTTTTATAATCAATATATATGTAAAATATATATATATATATATATATAAACTACCAAGAAAGACAAACCCGTTAAGATTTTTGCCGGATCTTCTCAGTTGAGGTCGTCAGTGGTGGTGTAAGAAAAAAATGTGTAACTGACAAATTGTAAGTTTTTCCGTAGTCTTATATAAAAATAAAGACATTTTCATTCATAAAAAAAATAAATAAAAAAATAAAAATAAAAATAAAATAAAATTTCAGTTTTTTGATAAAGAGTAAAAATACAAACATCCTTACAATCTTTCGCATTATAATATTGATTGATAACATATTCAAAGAATCAATCAGTATTAATAATTGTATTACTGTGCTAGTGAAACAAACAAAATTAATTAATATTCAATGTATGAAAAGTATAGCAATTCACTCAATATAAACACTAAGATGGTAATTACAGTCGCTACGGCATGATCGTAACGAAATATAATTATAATAGTTACTTTAGTTGTTGTTATATAAGACATAAGGACAATAATTGACCGTTATTATATTATGTACTGCCAACTTAATTTATTAGACTAGAGTCGATAATTTATGTAAAAAAAATGAACCCCATTGAGTGGTCACTGCCGCCCATGGACATCTAAGCAACTTTATACAGAACATGGGGTTCTATCTGAAGTCAATCACAAATGCGTCGCTACTCACGAAGACTACGATGGTCGCCTCTTATTATCTTAAAAGTGTGCCGGCAACCACATCCTTCCATCGAAACGCATAAACTGCTTCACGCTGAAATATGTGTGGCGGTGGTACTTCCCCGGGCGAACTACACTGGTTCTACCGCCTATGAAATTAATTGCTTTAGTATAAATCTGGCGACCTTTTTTTGCAAAACACTGCAATTTAATATTCGCAAAACAACTTCTGGCGCACAATTGTGGGGAATGCGAATATCCTGCGAATATTCGCGAATGCTATTGCAAATATTCGTTACATCACTAGTACTTATATATGTACTAGTTAACTCGGCGAACTTCGTTCCGCCTAAATAATGTTAACTTTTTTAATTAGTGATGACTGAGAGTGTCATAAACGTAAGAGTAGACGAATATAATCAGAAAGCTTCGAACTGCTACATTATCGGGAGTTACACTTGTTATTGTGAGTCAACTATAAAAGATAGATATATGCTGTCCTGGGATACTTTTTATATAATTTTAAGGAGAATATTTCCGTCACATAATTTCTGTGTACTTCTTTAACCATTAAGGTTGCACAGGCGACGGAAGCTTAAAAAATGGAGTAACTTCTCCCGTTTTCCCAATAATTCCCTTTAATGCTCTGCTCCTATTAATTGTAGCGCCATGAAAAATATTCTATCACCAGCTCAGGAGTATGAAGAATAATCGTAAAATTCGTTTCCTTAAAATCCGTCCAGTAGTTTTTGTTTTTTATAACGGTTATACAGACAGACAGACAGACAGAATTTTTTTACAGATTGCATTTTTGGCATCAGTATCAATCCCTAATCACCCCCTGATAGTTATTTTGGGTATATATTTTATGTACAGAATTGACCTCTCTACAGATTTATTATAAGTATAGATGTGTACAAGCTACTCCAGTCCTTTATAAATAAATAATGCAAGCAAATTATTTAAAATATTAAAAAAAAAAAAAAATAAAAAAAAAAAAATAAGTTTATTCGAGAAAATTACAACACACAAACGGCACAACTAAAGTAGACTACATTAAAACATATATTATTATAACACATAGCAGTACATAATAACAATAATAAGAAATAAAAAAGTATTAATTATCTAAAGTGCATTATGTGCTGTAATTACCGCGAATGGGGTCAAACTCAGCGAAGCCATGCGCAGACAAGCAAGCACATGGCGCTGATTATTATTAAACATAATTGTATTTACTTGTAATTAGGTATTCCCAATTTTGTAATCACGAAGAATGCAATTAGTAAAAGTATCCGATTAGGCGTCTTAATTATTCCGTCACTTTAGAATACTATTCATCAAAGTTTTATATCGTTGCATGCAGACATCAATTATGTTGTTGAAAACCAGTCAACAATACTTATTTCCAATTACGTTAATTTTCGCCTTCATTTTCCAATCAGCACGGTGCAGGCAAGTGGCGAGTCATAGTTACCTCGACGTTCATTAGTAGTGATGTAGGGAACGTAACAATTTGAACATTCGCGAATGCAAATACCCATGTAAAAACAAGATTGCATATAAAAAAAATAAAAAAAGATATACAAAGAAAAAAGACAAACCCACTGAGTTTCTTGCCGGATCTTCCCAGTTGAGGTCGTGTTCCGATCCGGTGGTAGTGAAAAAAATATATATAAATGTAACTGACAATTTGTAAGCGCCCCCGAAGGCCTATGCAAAATAAAGACATTTCATTTCATTTCAAATGCGAACGTTCATTTTTTTTCCTTTTGATGCAAACATGGGCGTCACGAAGTTTATTTTCAGGGAGATGCATCTATTTATTAACCAATATAACATATAAAAGTAGTGTAGGGGTGGTGTAACGTAGATTTGGCAACCAACTCACTTGTAAATCCTATTTATGTTCCTTTAAAACCTACACTATAATAAAAAATGTTCGTAAATTTAGTCCAAAAATCGTATTTTTACACACCTTATATGCTATCCGAAATTAGAATACAAATGTATTCTGTCAATTTGATTTGTGAATTTAGCATTATTTGTGCAGTTTTGTTTTTAACCGACTTCCCAAAGGAAAGAGGTTATCTGTTCGTCGTATGTATATATACACTTTTTTATAAGATTAAAATGGTTATTTACTAAACTTGCATCGATATTCGGTATTCGGATTGTAGGTACTTAATAAAGGATATGACACAAATGAACTAAATTACTAACCTAATTGGTTCAATTTGAAATCACATCTCAAATCCTCTCGAAAACTGAAACATGTAATTTCCGTATTATTTTTTAATAATCTTTTTTACATATAAAAGTAGTGTAGTGGTGGTATAACGTAGATTTGGCAACCAACTCACTTGTAAATCCTATTTATTATTATATTTCTAATTTGGACATGTTAATGTAATATTGAATTTAATTAATTTTAGGTTTGCGTCAATAAGTGTAATTGGTTCTGCCGTTCTTTTTGACAATAACCGCAGAGATGCAACCACTTTGAAGGTGGTAGAACCAATCTTCGACCGGAGAAGCACCACTGCCACGCCTATTTCTAGCGTGTGGCAGTTCTTGCGTTTCGATAGAAGGGTGTGGTTGCCGGCACACTTTCACACGAGGCGACCATCATAGTCTTCGAGAGTAGCAACGCATCTGTGATTGACTTCAGACGGAACCCATGTTCTGTATGAAGTCGCTTAGTCTGTATGGACATCTGGTCCATGGGCTGCAGTGACCACTTAACATCAGGTGAAGTGCGTGGTCGTTTGCTACTTCAGTTAGATGATAAAAAAAAAGTTCGACATAAATTTGTATATTAAATTTGTAATTTCGAGATCTTTTCTTGGTCGTCAAACTGCAGCTTTACATTCGCAAAACATTTGCACAATTCTTCCAAATGCGTACTTGTGAAAACATGCGAATAATCGCGAATGCGAATAATCCTTACATCACTAGTATAGTTACGTAACAACAACAAGGCGCCGTTGTTGTTGTTACGTGTACACATTAACCGGCATTACTGGAGGAAATGGTGGATTATCGCAGAATCCGCTGAAGATATCGTGCGGCTGATTTTACGTCATGTTTGCATGGAGATGTTCATCCGGACGTTTGCGGTTTGGTAATGAATCGTTAGCTCATTTCCGGATTTATTTACAATAGTCGTCCACAGACCTGTCGTATTTAGAAGTAGCGACCTTTTGTTTTGTTCTCGTGAGGGAAACCTTCAAAAGATATCCTACAACGTGGAAGCGACGCAGAGTTATTTGGGATTTTTACTGCACTAAAATCCCCCCGGTGGCCGTCCTCAGTTCTACAAAGAGGACTCCGGGAGGTTCAAGGTCGGCAGTGGCCACTCAGCATCACGCGGAGTGCATGCTCGTTTGCTACTTCAACTTAACATATAAGTAGACATGTCAGTTTATATTACAGGAAAATAGTTCCTTAATTTAACAACGAAATAAATTAAATACAGAGAATAAGTAATATTATATAATGTCATAGTAACGTGATAGTGTTACACTCGTACTTAGGTAGGTATTCATGTTGCAAATAAATACTTGTTTAAATAGAAGACTGGTCATATATGATAAAATTTCTTCCAGTTTGCCAATCGAGATACATGTCTCTGAATGTTAGCAGGTGCGATACATGTTTAAAAAATGAGTATTATATGTTAATTGCATTTTACTTATTTTAAAATTCACTCCATAATAGCTCAAGTAATACAATACTGTGAAGCCGGAAGGTATCGAAGCGGACAAGACCATGAGATGTAATAAACGACAATTATTTAACTAGGAACTAGCCGTAAATCCAATTTTGTGCCTTTAATGAATTATTCAAGATGTCAGATATAGATAACATATTAAATTTTGTTAATCTGTTACAAATGGAGCCACAAAGACGCCAAGGCGATGAGACTGTTCCTTGAAAACCTACACTATAATAAAAAATGTTCGTAAATTTAGTCCAAAAATCGAAATTTTTACACACCTTATATGCTAACCGAAACTAGAATCCAAATGTATTCTGTCAATTTGATTTGTTGTGTGAATTTAGCATTATTTGTGCAGTCTTGATTTTTGTTTTTAACCGATTTCCCAAAGGAAAGAGGTTATCTGTTCGTCATATATATATATATATATACGCACTTTTTTTATTAGCTTAAAATGGTTATTCACTAAACTTGCATCGGTCTTTGATTGTAGGTACTTAATAAAGGATATGACACAAATGACCTAAATTACTAACATAATTGGTTCAATTTGCTTGAAATCACATCTCAAAAACCTCTTGAAAACTGAAACATGTAATTTCCGTATTATTTTTTAATAATCTTTTTAGATAGGAGGATTTAAAAGGAGCACAGGTCCCCCCCACCAGATGGACCCATGACCTGAAGAAGATAGCGGGAAACCGTTGGATTCAGGATGCACAGGACGGGTTGGAGTGGCGTCATTTAGGGGAAGCCTATGTCCAGCAGTGGACCTCAAAGGGCGGCCTCAAAGACCTGATGGATGGATGGATCTTTTTAAATTAACTTATTTTATACTTGTAAGTTTTAGTTGAGAAAAGTAAGTATAAATATTTTAGCTTGATATCTTTAACGTTTTAAATAAGTAGATTGACTTGGCAATCGCATTAAACAATCTAATTAATATATGTATTACTCGTGAGATACAATACATTGTGTTTTCATGCGATTGCCGAGTCAACCTTTTTATTTAAAACGTTAAAGATTTTAATATTGATATGGTCACTTTAAGATGTTGTTAGGTTAGAATATTACGTAACAAGTTAAGGCAGAAAGTCCCTTAAGCAGGGACTGAATAACTTAATAATCGACTTGGTATTACAAGGATCTCACAACTTTTTTCGGAAGGAAAACTGACTTGCGAGACTTGGATTTTTTTAAGTATTGATTTTTATTGCATAACTTATATTCCACTTCAATGACATTTTGAAAACGTTGTGCTAAAAACATAAAGATTTTTTACTTAATATTTATTGTATCTATTTGTAGTTTCGTGTAAGCCGTAAAGTTTTTTTTGTCTTGATTTTTTTTAATTGAAGTATATTGCGTGTTGTATCTTTCTAGAATTAATTATATGCTTATGTAATAACATAATGGACAACTATTTCCATATGGCTGC
This sequence comes from Spicauda simplicius, assembly GCA_949699795.1. NCBI lineage: Eukaryota > Metazoa > Arthropoda > Insecta > Lepidoptera > Hesperiidae > Spicauda > Spicauda simplicius. Next base: position 1,147,134 of record OX453076.1, on the reverse strand, counting down.
CCACATGGAAATTATTGTCTATTATCGTTTGATTTACGACATTCATTATTTTTTTGTCGTTTCGGCAGAGGTTTCCGAAGAAGGGATACTGAAATAATAATGGTGGGTTATGTGGCATATAATGTTATATACAAGGATATTCCTGCGGCATCACC